>JAMPIV010017579.1:127500-142406 GCA_024509875.1 Oreohelix idahoensis
GTACGATGTCCCTTTTGTAATACGTGTACTTGCGGTCGTTTATCGGGACGTTTCAGTCAACAACAACTTTTCTACTCCCTTGAGAATTCAAGCTATATTTGTTCGTGAGGACAAGTGGTTTGTAAAAGCAGTACGTATGGAATCGTTGTGTGTATAAACATTCCTATGAGCAAGGACCATAGAGTCGAGAAGGTCATAGTAACTTTTGGTTTGCGTGATATACCGGACTTTATGCTATCAGTGGATTTGACATTTCAGTTTGCGCGCGTGTGACATTTTGTGATTCTGTGATTCGCAAGGAGCAAGGAGTTAGTTAGCTATAATATATTCATGGTGTGACTAATCTTTTATTTTGCAACACATAGAAATGATTTGCTATTTATTGTGTAATTTGTAAGCTCTTGTTAGTGTATATTTTTCCTTGTGTTTTTTTTTTTTTTTTGCCGGGTTGTTGCGGGTTGGATGTGTGTGGACTTACAGTAGGGATGATCCACTTATAATACGATGGTGTTTACTGTAATGTCGATCTGTATGGAGTTTGGCAATTTTTCCTTAATTGTAAATTTGAGGGCTAGCGACTTTTGTTTTTCTATTTATTTTTTGGGGGTATTATTAGTCTGTGACTGACATTCAGTAATAGTTGGATGTTGTTTTCTGTTATATTTTTATCCGTTCTTATGATTTTCGATTAATTTTTGATATCTTTGTGAATCTTGTTCTTCTCCTCATATGTCCATCCGGTTTATTTCTCTTTCATACAAGTACCTTTTTCTATTTTATAAACAAGTTGTTGCCATTTATGACTTGTTTTATATTTTTTCGCGTCAGACATTGACACATATATTGTGTAACATTTTCTTTACTTTTGGTTATTTGCTGTATTAGTTATTTGTTGACATCCGCGCGGAGACGTTTTATCGTGGTCATTGTTCAGTATCTTTGTGTCTTTTGTTATTGGAGTGTGAAGTGTTCTTACCTAAATTGTCATACACAGTCTACAGTACAAGACACTTGTGTCATTGTATATTATTATTATAGATAAGGAGTTACACTCTACATATAGTAGATTGTTTAAAAAATATATTTATTAAATATTAAGATTAAATAATGATCAAGTTAATGTTTGATATGAGACTTAGTTATGCTTCTAAAGATAGTGTATACAAGTTTTTTTTAGTGTTAAATTAGTATAGAGTTTCAAGTTCTATGTAAAAAAAAAGTAAGTTACTTGTGCCCATGAGTTTATAGTGGGGTGTAACGGAATTATATAACCACAGGTATTTTGCAAAGTGTTTGAATTTAGTGGTTGTTAAATTTATGTAAATTAAGAGATTAGTTAACAAGGTCTTTGGTTTTAGGGAACTAAGAGATTTGTGTGAAATTATAGTGTTAATGAAATTCTGTGTTTGGAGATGTATGACAAGTCTAGGGCATTTCCTAGAATTAGTCTCCCATTGAAGTAATGGTTGATAATGGTGCAATTCTAATTTTGAATACTAATTTTTCCAGGTTTACTGTGATCTTCATGTAGACCGAATGTCTACATTGGGAATTCTTCATGTCCGAGTCAAGGGTTAACCCTTGGAGGGTCAAGATTGCCTGGCACAGTAATAGAATGGAGAGATAATATTCATTGCTGCTGATTCGGCCTCATTGCAATTTTCATGAGTCAGAGTGAAAAGAAAAAAAAGAGGAAGATTAAGGACTGTGAAAGCACGAAGCTGTCCATGAACAAGGAGCAGCAAAGCAGATAGGCTGAACTAAAGAAGCTAAGAATGCTCTTGAAGATAGACGATAATTCAGAAACTTTGGAAGAGCATAAGTCTTATCTAAAGAGCAAGCATAAGCTGCTGCTAGGATGAGTAAAGACTTCAAGCTCAATCTGCCTGCTTACTGAGTGATATTGTCTGTGCGGGGGATGCTGCTGCAGTTTTGGGGGTGCGAAATGCTCTAGCTGCTAGATGAACAAAGAATAAATTCCATGACTGGAAATGAAAGACAAAAAACTTCAAAGCTGCTGCAGTGCTGCGATAGTGAGAAATAATCAAGTCTCAAGCTAGCGTGCATTGAGGCCTGAAATTAGGAAATGTCAAGCTCAAGCTGCTGGCAGAGTAGAGAAGAACTCAAGCAGCAGCATAAGGTGAGAAGGAAAAGCTTCAAGCGTGCTGTGTCTGAGGCTGAAAGACTTCGACAACATGGTATTGCAGTGGAGGAAATTGAATAGAGCAAATTTGAGATACTATGAGGCTAGAATACATCGCCAACTGCTTTGGTTCTCATAATTAAGAAATTGAAATTGCGATGTACGGTGCAGCACAAACAACTTCGCTATGTCTACGACATAAGAGAGTGTTTTTGTATAATAGCGATGTAAATTAGCACTACTAATTGTCCAGATCCTTTTTACATAGGATGAATTGCCACAGTTGCAGGATTATCATAGAATAGATTACCAGATTTTTAATGCGAATACCGACATACATAAAAACAGAAAATATGAACATTTATATGTTTTTATAGAGTATTGAACAGACTGATGGAGTGAATTTTTATACTAGGTGAGACACAGTGTACTACTCCCAATATGATACAATAGTACTGAAGCATGACATAGGATCTATATATTATTGAGTGTTGTCAGAAGCCAGCATTGCATAAAAAAATATACCAACTCAAAAAGAAAGTAATAAGACCTGATCCCGTCTTCTGTTTTTTCCTTTTAGGACTAATGTTATATGCCAAGAATAAATGTAGATAAGTGAATTTGTCTCTGTATTATAGTTACAAAAAAATAAGCATCGTCTACCATTTACACGATGGGGTTGGAGTTTCCTCAGACTGAGGAAAACATATGAAGGATCTAATGGGACTTATTATTAATGCGAGAATAAGGTTTTTGTCATCTTTTAAAGATTCAGTTTTCTTGCATTCCTTCCATGATCGTGTAAGCCTAAAAAACTTATAAAGGGGATATGGGAGGAATACCTGTTGTCAGTATGCCACCAGGCTTGCTGGCATCCCCAATGCTACAGTTAGCAATTCTAAAGTGAAAGAAGGGTTGCCATAAGCCTGCTTCGCATAAGGCAACACCATATGGAGCCCTTTAATTTTCAAAAGTAAAAAAAATTTCAGGGTGATTTCTCACACATAAAACTGGAATAGGGGAAGTAATCAGAATTACACTCAGACACGCGGTTCAGTACACGTTAATTCCAAACACATGATGGTGCGTCTCTTCGTACTATGAATGTTGTGTGAGACAAGCATGGTAGTTCTCGTGCATATGTAATTTATGATCTGGTAATAAATCTTGAGACACTTTCGCACAAGGGGCTATCCAAAATAAATAACCATATTCGGGAGTCTTCCTCAAGAGGATAAGTCATGTAATCATTTCGACGATCAAAGATTATGGACATAGATGAGGTGAATTTAGAAACCAGGATTCAAATTTACTCTACTGGAAATAGATGGATTACAATAGGTCAAATAATAGATAACCAATGTACAAGGGGCAAGATGATAAGTCGATATTTTTGTTGAGAATAAAAATATGACAGGGAAGAATGATTATACGAGGAGCTAGAACTAGATTTTAATTCAAAAAAAGAACCTTTCCAACAGGCAAAGCTCTAGCCACAGACCAAAGATGTTTTGATGGAAGCACACTTTATATTACGGCTATATGTATATAGCAGTAGAATGATAGTTGGTATACTCATCTATGCGGCTTATCTACTGCTGTATTGTGCCTTTCGTGAATTTAGAGAGGTGGCAAGAGTATGACAACACTGAATATTGCGCTCCCTCATATAAGCTATTAAGCAATTGTATTCCAGATCTCATCGACTGTATCTTACTCTACGTATTTGGGGCACCCACTCCTGCTCTATTAAGCCTTCTGACAGTTGAGCGGCGATGATTGGAGAGGATCTCTCAATTCTTACATAAAGGGGTCTAAAATAAATTATATGCAAGACCTCCGTACTTTACGATTCGGGTATTACTATAGCCTGTTCGGGGGTTATGGAGGTCTCCTGTATAGAACCTTGGCTGTGCCGAACTTGGGAAAAACAATCAAATGGTTTTACATGGTTGTGTGTTTGGTACTATTGTGTGTGTGAAAGTTGTATCCTACTGGCTAATATTAGGATGACACACCATTTCTTCACGGAGATGTTCCGTGCATGTCATTCTTCCTAATGCCTATTGCGGGATCTTTATAATCGGAAACGTATTCATGTGGTAGTTAAGGTATGCACGCCCGCAACAAATTTCCTTTCTAGTTAGATAAAAAATACATTCACGGACGGTTCAATGCATTGGATGACAAGGAGCTCAATGCTCTAATCCCCCAGACTTCCAAGCGGATAAAAGAATGAAGTATATATGAGGCCAAGACTAGCACTTGTGTGTGATTTACCCCATGACTCATTTATGTGATTAAACGTGTTCAGAAGAGGAACCTTCTATGAAGGAAATTCTTCCTCATGAGCAAAGAAAAGTGGATCCCAAACAAAGTAACGAATCACAAAATTCGTATATTAACTTACTAGAAGCAATGTGTTATAGTTGGTACGAATGGTACAACACGCGGACACAAGTCCTAATGTGCATTCGCAAATACCCAACAACTCCCACGTCGAGGGGGGGTTAGGGTGCGCTAAGGTACGGTGGATGCACATGAAATAGTCCTCAATTCCTTCAGGCAATGCACAAGATTCTCAAGTGGTACGCCTGCGACATAATGGTTTGTTTTTCCCAAAACTAAACACTAGAGTTCCTATGCTGTTCCTTCATTCTTGAGTGCACACATTCTCGTAGAATAAAGGGACAATCCGAATAATATTTTGTCCGGGATAACTTGGTCCGAAAAGTCTTGTACAAAGTAGTGATCAAGATCTGAGAGTAGCGTCCGAGACAATGCTCTTCTTTCCGTATTCAAGTGTGCTGCAGGATAATCACCGAATTCCCCCACACTGTTGTTGAGCCGTTGCGATATTATCAGAAAATTATGGCTATAGACCCATCCATATGGTGATCCGTACTTCACAAAATTAAGAAGTCATCCAGATAATGCCAAGAGAACACCATACCATTTATCCTCCAAGTCACTTTGGACCGCCGTGAACATGGTGTCACAGCCGTTGAGGTGTGCCCAGAGAGACAATTCCATGTCCTCTTGTAAAAGCAATTCACTCAATCTGTCGATATGATCGCGCTGATTGTCTACTTTCATTGGCCTCAGTATTTTTCTACGTCTGGTGGAATTTCCCCCGGAGAAATACTGTCGGATCAACGGAGCATCTCGAGCTTAATTTCGGAACGGTTTACACAAATCTCCCTGGTAATTGCGCTACTTCTATGACATGTAAAGAAGGTCTCTCCTATTAGTAATTATAGTGCATTCCGAATGATCCCAATGGATGATTTGTATAGATACGTCTTAACAGGACACTAAAGAAGAACTTACCACTTGATTTCAAGTGATGAACTGTAGGGTATCAATCCGGAGGATTTGGGACATGGGTGTGTTTTGTTAAAAGAAGAACACCTGCAGACCTCTTTGCCTATAGAGATAGGTATTACCCAACAGTAGTGATGCACGAGGTTGTTCATCGTACCATTTCGAACAGTTGTCCTTTGAGTAGCGGCGCAAAGGGCCATGCCGCGCGGTGGGAGAGTGAGGAGGGGTCCGATGGTCCTAGTATGAGTGCCCGAAAAATGTTAACGAGTTCTTTTGATAATCTCCTCTTCTACCACTAGCTGACGTATGATACACAATCAGAGTCACATGAATGAATACCTGTCTCAATTGTTTCTCAACTGAGCCTTTTAAAGGATTATAAAAATCGTGCAGGTTAGCACATCATCTTCCGAAGTTTGTCGAAAGAAAAAGCTAGGGCGCATGGTCTGCTATAATGCAAGAACCCTTGGACGCGTGGCGTGCCACAGTCAACCGTTAGTCTTGGAGTACAAAGCAAAATAGTCTTACTGTCCGTCAAAGAGAGAATATAGACTTCGACATGTATTCAATGGGTAGAGATGTGTCCGCATACAATTATAGTGTCTCCAAAAATTTGGTTTTACCGATGTCCGACAATTATATCTGTCCGATTGTGTGGGAATGGAAGGGCATGAAAACCCTCCCATATAAATATTGCAGGACGAGAGTAGTTTATTTGGGGAACGAGTCCCAGACTCGTATAGGCAGCCTATTTTTTTCCAAGGCTAGATTCGGTAGCGACTCTGCCAGATTCCCAACAATGGTCACATCCTCATGACCTAGGTCCGGTTAATACTGGATGAGGGGAAACTATTTATTGTTCCGAGTGACCCGTTAACTTAGCCGTTACCTCATCCTGCGATTGGCCGACTGGAATTTCAACTGGTGTAATGTTGGAGGGACGTTGGTACAGATCTCTTATTTGCGAACTTGTGCTTAATGCGTGGAGTCAACGCCCCAAGTTATCCTCTACGGCTACAATCATGATTCACGATGTACCTTAGACCAGTACATTCCTTTGGGACACGGTGGTGTGTGGGTTGACACACAGATTTCACTAGAGCATGACATCCATACTTTACTGATCACTGTAATCCGAACATAGTAGATGAGCCAGATGCAGGTACCCAAAAACACTTATTAGCGATATTACCAAAGCAGCAAGACGTGAGATAGTGAATTGGGATAGTGGGGGCAAAGATAATCCAACTGCAAATAATTTAAATCCAACTCACTACTTCAGTCTTATGTGCTTCGTCGATAGTTATCGTCTGGAAGGAGGGAGAATTAGACCGACCTCCCTCCCAACCCCGAACTGACAAGAATCATACGTCCCACACACGCGTTTACCCACCCTAACCGCAAAATCTCATCATCCCGCCAAAGTTCCTACAAGTTTCGATGCTCGAACCTATGCCCATTACTCCTATACAAATCTACTTATTACGACTTTCGAAAGCCGAACAATACCACCTAACATACTCCAATACTTGTTCCTTAACAATTCCCTGGGTCCCCAAGTCCACTCACCAGAACACGCGCCAAACCCTACTACCCAACCCATTGCGAGGTGGGAGGATGGAAGTCAAGAAAGGACACGAACTGACCCCCGAATGGTTGCTGTTTATGTCAAAGTGTAAGTTTAATGATAGCCCTTTCGTGGGCTTAAGAGAACGCCCGGCAAGCGACTATTTCGTGCTGCATGAATGCGACGAATTTCTAATCTAATCAGATCGTGTGCAGATGTCATACGCCATTATTTGTTTAGGACCGACAATCTTCCTTTTCAACAGCGATACATGGGAAGCGTAACACTATATGGTCTAAAAGGATATATGCCTATCTTACTCTAAGTGAGCATAGAGTGACTAGTTTGTGCCTTCAAAACCCTCCTAAATGCTTTTGTCTTGGGATTTAGGTGTAAATTGTCCTTACGTGTAGGTTCATGCGTGAGTTGGTCCATGGGGTGGGTGTATGAAGACGAGTAGGACCATAAACCATTTCGATTACGATTAAAAAATATCTTCTGGTTGTCCGATGACAAAAAAGCAAGTGCCGTAGATGTTCTTTGTGGATTGATACAATACTATGGAATGATATCATTGAGAAATCTGTCTCAATCCATTAAGGCGAACGACACTTATCAGTCGTTATTGAAAAAAAGGTTCATCCTAATTATGGTGCGTTGGGTCCCAGGAATGGCCAATCTTGCATTGATGATCGAGTCTAAGAGAATTTGTTCTCGATTATACATCCCTATCTTAAAGGAACTACCGAAACGAATATGATAAGTACTTTTGTTACTTGCGTAGTGATTGCCGGGTGGAGGAGGGGATCGTGGGGGGAGGGAGATCTTCCACACTGGCAGGATTGTGAAGCTGGCAACTCTATGCAGGAGATATTCAGGACACTCTTCTGCCATCCTGTAAATGGTATAGATTTCTAGAGGATAGTCTAAATGCTGTGCAGAAAGAAAGATATGTACTCGGTTTTAGCCCGTTGTGAAGATTGTTGGCTTATTGTTTGGGTCCAATTCTTAAGCATACAAGGTATCCTATCTGTGGGGTCGGCGCCATTTCTATTATGGAAACCGATCTAAAAAGCTCTGTAACGGCTATGCGAAATAAGTAGTTATTTAAGAGCTCGAGATCTACGTCGTTATGCTATTGCTCGTATCAGGTCCATTTCCATGTTCACGGAGTGCTGAGCTATCCGTTGTTGGGATAAATGTTTATGGTGCTGAAATATTGTCCAGATGCCCAGCATTATTCCAGTTAAATCTTGTGTCCAAGTTTTTTCCTGATAGACACTTATGGGGTTTGGTGACTATAGTGTCTATGTCCCATCTAATAATCCTAATCAAGTTTATGTATATAGCAAATGTATTTGGTATGATGTTTAATAATTTAGACAAATTTCATTTTGTCCTCCATCCATCAGTGGATATGTTTGCTTAATATAGCATTTGTAGATTCAATTACGATTGGTGTGTGTATATTGCTATAAATTATTGGATAGATTTAAGTTTTAATGAGATGTGTATCAAATGATGAATGGTATTTGGCCGAGCAACGTTAGAGTGGTTTCTGGTAAATGTTAACCTCTTGGGGGCCCGTTAGTTTAGTTGTGTGTGCTTAAATGGAGATAGTTTTATTCTCGCTATGTTGGGTAGATGAATTTTGTATCCTCTCCATGAGAAGACGCTATGTAGTATTAGGCGTCCTATTGTTAGCCTTGATATTGAGGGTGTACATGTTTTATCATGAGCACTATCAACAGTGATACCTAAGTTGCCAATTGCAGATCATTTGCTCGAATGGTACATACTAAAAAAAAGAAATAAATTCATCGTTTTTTTTTACAACCTGGGGTTGTATGAAAGTATGACTCCACTTGAGCTGTCGCATTAGTAATGACGGGTTCCATATCTTACCAAGTGTAATTATTGTGCTTATGGAGGTTTTTTTATCATAAGAATAATGTATGATGTTATCCTTTTACCTTTCGAATGTGGGATCAGGTTAGATTAAGGGGTTGTCCTTCCCTTGTTTTAATTTTCATTCATTGGTGGTTTTTGACCTCTTTTAAGGGTCAATGAGGTAGACAGATTTCGTGGGTCGTAATGGCGCCATGGTGGTCAGGGGTTTTTTATAGATTTGGGAGGTGTGAGTTTAGACTTCCGCCTGGGCAAAGTCCTGTGGGTAGTTTTCCCCTGGAAACCTGTGATAGGACGAGAGTCCCATGTGAGATGGTTTTTTTCGGTGGAAGACTGACTATCGAAGTGGACTGGCAAGAGCTGGCGCAGATTTTGCCCCAGTGAATCTCTTGGTAGCGTTGGAAAGACAGCAGAGTTCCATTGTTAAGTTTCTTGATGGTACGTGGGTGTTCACATGTACGATGACCGACGTTTAGGTCCCAGGTTACTATTTGCTTTCGAGGTAGTCAGAACATGTTAGAATATTGTGTCCTAGGTCTGTATGGAACTGTCATGCAGCACACGTATCCCTGCCATAATGACTAGCAGAACAAATAGTTTGTTGTGCTCAAGTGTATCCAATGCCAAGACGTATCTATGTCTTTCATCACCATCCATGCGAAATCCAGTGAGCGAATGGATATATTGGTGGGAGACGCGGTGCAGATTTGTCGTTCATAAATGTATAGTCCTGCTATAGAGCGCATTAACGGAGCAGTGTGTTGGATGTTAACCTTCATATCGAGAAGTAAACACCGGAGGGCCGACGTTCAAGAACGAGAGGCCTTGTGTGTTTCGGCTATTATACCTACATTCCTGATAATTGTCAATGGTGTCGGGGAATGCCAATATGCACCTATGATGGGTCAAGAGTGATTAGAGTATTTTATGACGCGTTTATTCAGAAATACCCAGGGCGGACCCACGAAGACATTGTCCTGTTATTATATGTAAGGAGACATTGATATTTGACCATGTGTGTGCACCTAGAATATTCAAATGAGGTTTTACCAGCGTGCTGAATGCCTAATGTATAACCTATCGGATTTCCCTGGTCAGCATGACCTTTTTTTAGCAATGATAGCTTGTGTCCAATGTTTGAAACCATATGAGTGTTCTTCGTCAAAAAATGTTTTTGAAACGTGACTGCAGTGGTCCAATGCATCCGTTGACTACTGTCATGTATGATGTGTTATGTGTTATTTGTCAGGGTTCTACATACCTACATGCCTAAGACCAGATTTCGCCTTCATTCTGCACCCCACACTCAGGTTTTCATCACCGCACAGCACAACAGCACCTAACAACGATGTAGTATCTGTACCCTTTGGGCCAGTGTGATCACCTCAACAAGCGAGAAAAAGTACGAGGTTTACAAAAGTCCTTTTGTACAAATTAAATTGTGTATTGTAGACGATCGAGTGACAATAGCGGGAATGATATATATAACGGCCTATGTACAAATAGACCGTCCTGTGCTCTGATGTAACCGCGCGTGCTATCGCTTTGTCACATATATGCCAAGCAATATATACGTAGCGCGCTGCGCCAGAATCCAACAGAAGCAACGACGGCAGGGACAATTTTTATTGTCCATCCTCGTCTGGAGAAGATTATTACTGTGACGGGGGGTCACATAAAACAAGTAGTGTAGATATTGTGAAAGAAATACAGAGCAGGAGCGAAGAGATGATAAAGGGTGTAGAAACGTATGTGTGTGGGTGGGGGGGCCGACAATATGTGAAGATAATGAACAAATTTGTATTATGAAACGATTTGCCGGTGACAAATTTTAAATAATCAAAACCCTAATGAAACTGACCATTTAAAAATCGAAATGGTGATAAAGTCATATGCGAATAGATTGAGTTCCACTGTAGTCAAGGAATAGTTATATTTAAAAATAATGTTAGTGTCCTCCTTATATTGAAACCAAGTAAATATGATGAAAATGACTGAAGATATCCTACGGGGACGCGGCCTGAGCCTGATACAGACCTGGTATGTTTCCTGCTGTTAGTATTAATTGTGTCATAACGTATAGAGGAGGTTGAGCCGGCAGTGACTAAAGTGAACAGAGGCATTGAGGATATAAATTCAAAATTATATGTCCGTTGGGTAACGAAGAGTAAAGGAAGAGAAAGGCGCGGTAAGAAACTTGTTATCCCAAAAAGCAAACAATTTTTTATGAGTTGGGGGTAGGTTGTGCATAACTAAAGCATACTGGCCAATCTGATAACCGAAGACGCAGAGTTTGTTTGCGGTAACTAGTTTTATTGTTTTTATCAAAAACGACCATTTGAATTTCATGGTTAGTCCACAAGCTTTACCGTGATTGTAGGTCCATGCTTAAAAGAATATTAGCTAAAGAGGCTTTTCCACTATTCATGCGCCAGTTTGAACAAAACATTTCATGTCCAAATTCGCTGAGAGATCACTTGTGTTAATTTGATGAAAAATTAAAATAAAATAAGTAATTCACGAGTTCTGAGAGGACAGTGCAGAAGAAGAAACTGATGCTGACATTCTTTGCAATTCATGCGTCCAATTTGTTTTATAATTCTTATGAAAAGTTGTGTGTAAGAATTTCTATTATGAATTGTAAATAATGTTTAATTATCCCATGGGTACGCCAAAGTTTATATACTGCTATTAGGTGGAAAATAAGCGTGTGACGTTGCTGGGTATCAGAGACAATTGTATTATGGAGGGGTACTCCTCGACATAGAATAAGTATCTAACTGAGTGTAAATTGTAATGTCAAGATGTTGTTTTTTATCATATTAATTACGCATAAGATAAGAGACAATGTAAAGGCCTGCCGGTGCTTCCATGAACACGTGTCAACATGCCTGAGATCATTTATATTTACAAAGGGAAAAGAAGATAAAATCATACAAAAGGGAAATTGTGGTTAACTCCACATAATTTTATTTGAGGAAAAACTATGTGTAAACGTAACAGAGGCGTATCTGCCCTGAGTGGAACTCGATGGAGGAGTGGGTCACATGCAAGGTGTTGGAGGTCAATGTAAAATTAGGGTGGCGAGTGCGCACCTGTAGATGCACTCGAGGCTTGACCCAAATACACCGTATTAAAAATAATAAATAAATAGAATGTGATACAGATAATAAAAAGGGAGCCAGAGTTTTTCTATTTGTGTGCAGAGGTTTATTTTCCTGTTTGCCGGTGGGAGCCGGTAACAGGAAACCTGGCGTGAGTTGAGAATAGTAAGGCCATCAATCTCCGAGACCAGTGTCCGTTATAAGAGTTGGCTGTCAAAAGAGTAACGAGGGAGGTAGCTTGTGGGCGATTTTTATTGCGAGATTGAAATTTTCTGCAACTTCATAGCTTGTATTATATTCTTCAAGGAATCCCCAGTGAGAGATGTGTTAACCATAGCATTGGTGTAATATCAGTAGCACTGTGCGGTCTTAATAAAAACACTGGTAATGGGTACAAATCATATTCAGAGTAGAAAGTTGGGGGGGGTGTTTATGGGGTATTGGATGAAACTACAGGCCCCTCATACAGTCAGTATACGAGGTCTCCCTCGTTAGATAGGGGGGGGGGGAAATAAAAGATGTCAGCTAGTTGAACATTCCTAAACAGGAAGTGGGTGATATTATAATTGACTTATATATGTTAGTGGACAAAGACAGTCCATTATATTATAGTTCTGATCTTTCTTGGTAAACTAATCTTGATCCTCATTATTCAAAGACCTGTCCAAAAAGTATGGCTGTGACAGGGCGCTGTATTTAAATTATGTACCGAAAAAAATATTCATTTTAAAGTAAAAGACTTAACCAATGGGTTTTTTATACACTACCGTCAATAGAAAATTAAAGTGTTTTTTTTTATGTTGTTAGTACTCATCATTTCATTTCCGCCCGTAAGACACTAGCGGGTAACCTCAACACTCAGACACTACGAAGCCAAAATAATGACCGTGGTTTGATATCTAGGGAGGTGGTGTCATTAGGTTCCTGCACATATATTCATCATCACATGTTTATAGGTGCAGGGGCCTACATGTTATCTTGGACCTCAGGACACGGTAAATAAGATACGACTGTGGATTTCGTAATTCATTTATTATTGGTTATACCACTCGATAACGCTCCCCGGCAAATCAAACTTATGCTACAGGCGGTAAAGGTGTTAGGCACTCTGTTTATTAGTACGTCTTATTATCTTGGGGGGGAATTAATTCCTAATCAATTTTTATACAGAGTTCCTGAATTTCAGGTTAAGATTACTGACATAGGGACGTGTTTGCCTAGATAAAGGAGATTGCTCTGGCAGGATCATCAATATATACTATTTATTTTGTGTGTTTTGTGATGTGCTGAGGGTAACGGAACAACGTGAACGAACGAACTTTAATTATGCAGAGGTGTTGTGAAAGAAATTTGGCACTGTGAGGCCCGTCTAACATTCTGTCCCTTCCTGTTCGCTCCCTTTCCATTACAGAATCCTTTTCAATAGGCTCAGAGCCATTTTTAGCATTAATTAAAGCATACAACATTATTACGGAGGTAAAGATAATAACATACATTAGTAAACATTGCAGGACATAATCAATATATAAGGGTGTGGAAAAATTATTAATTAAATACATTAACAAAGAAATTACCGTACCATTAAAATAAAATAAAATAAATAAATAAATAAAATAAATAAAAAAATAAAAGAATAACAACACAATCAAAAGACCATTCATACGGTATAATAAGAAATAATTTGAAAACGTAAACAGATAATGTGTGTGGCATATAATAAGTAACTGCTGTATGAACAATATGGAAATCTGCTGAAGTTTAGCTTGGACTATACATGTGTTGTCCAGCGCAATCGTGTGAAACATGTACCCACAGTTAGCGACTTTGAGTCCCAATCAGATACTTGGCCACATGGATGTGAAAGGTGTTGACTGCCTCCCAGCTACAGCTAGATTCCAGTGTTTTGTTATATTGACCTATGGCCCTTATGGGTGATGTAAAGGGAATTGACTGATAGATTAGAGAATCGGTAACATATAGGGCCTCGTCTTTGCACTACTTTTCCTCATCCTCATACTTGGTCATCGTTATGTGTGGCTGAATTTCTGCTTGAAGTCCCCTGTGTTTTTGTAGTCCCACATATTCCACGCTCTGGATCGTGTGAAGAACTAGTGTTCTCCGTCCAGGGCATTAGGTTGTTACATGGGGTAACTGTCCCTCTAAAATTAAATGGCGTCTCGGGCAACCAATAAGCTCATGATGGTAGAAGTTCAGGCTCCTAAAGTGTGTGGAATTTAATTGCAGGAGATGCAAGCTTGAAATATAATTTACTTTCGGTCCACTATATGCCTATCTGCTATCCTACATCACAGTGAAAGTAGGGAGATGAGAGTATATATTTATCAGAAGAGGAGCGTGCATATAGGACGCACAGGATCATATCGAAAATCAGCAATAACAAATCCAATGTTCATCACTGAATATATCTTTCACCAATTCCTTGGTTATAGCGTATCTGTCCCTGATTTCGACCTACCAAACATTTATGTAGTGTCTGTGTAAAATACTAAGTAATATCTTAGTCATACAGTTAAAAACAATTCCAAATTTCATGTCGTTCCTATGTTCCTGGTGAGTGGTCCATTCCTTGAAAGAAATTATATGTTCTATTAATATACTTTATTTCTAAAAAACTAAAGTGACCACACTTTCCAGCTACCATATCTCAAATAGTATTATTGGGAATATATGACTGGCAGATGGTTGTGCCACCAGAAATCTGTACACATGTAGTTCAAAACACATCTCGACACTTTGTTAACACCTACAAATGAAAATCAATTAATATAAATACCCCCCCCCACTCTCTCTCGGTCATTCTCTCTCGCGTCGGTTGGGGTCTCTCGGGTCCTCTCTAAAT
>JAMPIV010017580.1:0-209370 GCA_024509875.1 Oreohelix idahoensis
TTTTGCCGGGTTGTGGCCTGCCTGCTTGCTTGTTCCCACTCCGTGTGGAGTGCCCGCGGTCGGCTTGGTGTCGGAGTGTTCCGCGCGCTGTGTGCGGGTGCTAAGTAGTTCGTTTTGTTTCTGCCAACTTTGTTTGCAATGTGCGGCCTGAGAGGATCCTTCCTTCTCTCCGGCGTATCTATGCGACTGGGGTAGAGTGGTGCCATACTACCCCCAGCCATGGAGGGCTCGGTGCACACCCGCCGCGGCTGTCCTTGCGGCGGCAGGGGGTGGGGAGGGGGGGCTTGCGTACGGGGGTCGGGTTTGTGTCGCGTCGCGCGGGCTGACACATCCGTGGCCGCGTCGGGATGCGGTGTGGCGGGGGTGGGGGGGCTAAGGGTCTGGGACTGAGAGTCGGTTTTTTAATAACATAATCCACTCAACATTTATAATTTTATTTTCATATCTTTATGTTTATGTACAGAGTAGATTTGCTGAGATGTGAGATTTCCTGGCACTGTTGAGGGGACACGCGGTCTATTTTTCTTATTCTAATTTTTCTAATATGCGGGTTGTTACATAGGAGTTAACCTGGGGAATACGTTGGGTTGAGAGGGCGGGATGGCTTGCTGGGGTTCTGCCCTCCGGTCTGGCAGCGGGGGTTGCCGGGAAGCTTGCCACCCCCCGGCCCCCCCGGCCCCCCCCCCACGGGGGGGCTCTGGGCCCGCGGGCGTGGGTGGGGCGATACCAGCTCAATGGGGTTGGCGTCATAAGTGCTCCGTAAGGACCCGCCGCCATAAAAGGTTTTTTTGAGGGGTTGGAAGTGGGGGGGGTACTGATGTGGTTGTTTGCTTGTGGTGGTGTGCTGGCGTGTGACCTTTAAATCTTTCATTAAATCAGAATCACGCTGTACAAGTTTTTGGGGGCAAATGCCCGGGTACCGGTGCATTTAGCTATCTATTTTGTGTACCTAGATTGGTGACTATGGCGCGGGGGGGGGGGTAGTGGGGGTGTGGGGGCGGTGGGTTAGGTGCTGGTGAAACTAAAATGGACCAAAATTTGCCACTGGTCCTGTGATCGTTTTTCTGCCGCTATAAAGTCTGCCATAGCAATTGTCATAGGAGCCCATAGACATGTATGCTCCAGTGGCTAAATAAATGTTCGTTCGTGCCCAGGTAATTTTGAATACCTATCGCCCAAGTTCACGTAAAATTTCAGCATCCCACCCCATGGCACATCCTATTGTCTTCGTCATTAATCAGATGTATCGGGTAATATGACTGGCAAAAAACCTTGGGCTGGGTTGGGTTTTAAAAGATGGCGCGTGTGGTGCTGGGGATTCGTATTTCTATCAATTAAATGCTTTGCTATGGTTAATTATGCATGTTTCCCGTGAGTGCTAATAAAGGAAGATACTTAATACTCTCTTTCCGATAATGTGAAACAATAGCCGGCGTTTTTTACGAAGAACCCTGCTTGCAGTACACTTGAAAGATGCGAGGGAAAAGACGTAATAAAGTCTCGTATCACCGACAAATAACCCAGGACAAAAGAGTGGACAGAGGTGAGCTCATGACAGAGAGGCGAGGCGGTGGAATTAAATACCTGTCTTGGTGGACTACCGGTTCCTTGCACCACATTATTCACGTTAGAGGATCAGAAAGCGTATGGTCACTTTGGAGGAGGCAGAGGAGATGATCCGAACGATACTCAACGGACAACGAGACTAATTGTTAATTTTTTCTTTTAACGGCAAAAGGGTTGAATGTTATTTCTTGTCCACCGCATTCATCGGCAGTCTGATCATAAGATAGCACTTCCCTTTCGCTCACCTTGATATATGAATTTCATTTTAAATAATATATCCCGCATTTTGTCACTAATCAAATTCAAGGAATTCAACGTTGTAAAGTAAAACTATAATTAGCACATAGACTCATATCTAGAACGACCCATCATCTAATTACTTATAAGCCCACTTCTACAGAACATTTGATTGAATTCTTCCCCCCAAACATTATCAGGGGGCGTAGATAGACTCTGATCTTTCCAGATTAGTTAGATAGATAGATACCGGCCTAGATAGATAGATGAGACTTAGATGTGAGGAGCATAGATAGATAGATAGATAATTAGATAGACCCCCTAGATCAGATAGTTAGACCAGATAAGATTGATCCAGTCTCGCGTTAGATAGATAGATAGATAGTAGTCATCGACAGATAGATGCAGATCTGAAACGAACGAACTCGACGAACGAAACTTCCCCATTTTCAAAGGGGTTATGTTCTGTAATGGCGAAAGGGGGATTCGATGGCCCTGTCTAACATTCGGCAAGGGCGATGGCTGAGCGGAGTAAGTGTTATGGCATTCAGGTATTGGCGCTCAGTCGAAATTGAATCCGCTTTATGGTGGTAAAAAATTTTTGGTTAGTTTGTGAGTTTTTAAAGAACACCAGTGAGATTAGGTTCATTAGTTATTATATAAATCACCAAAGTTTGTCAACGCTTTGTTGTTAGACAAAGGAGATCAGGTTTTTTTACACCCAATTTTCACAGTTTTTTGAGTAGTCATAATTTATACTAAACAGGGAAAAAATTAACTTTATTAAAACCTAAATATGCTGGTTATGTAATATTAATAAAAATATTAAAGCCCCCTTCAGTCATAACTGTTGACTCTATGGTGGAATGCTCCCTGAGGGTGTTTTTTTTTGCCGTTTTAATTATTTGAAGTTTGAATTTCCTTATAAGAAATATTAGGCGCACTGGCATGTTCAATCTGCAATCATGATTGTTTTGTGTAATATGGGAAAAAAGGGGGTGGGGGACATGGGGGTAATATGTACTAGAGTATTTTTTAAGGTGTTTGGTTGGAATTAGTATTCCACAGATCTGGGTAATAAAAAAAGGCCAGGGAAAAAGAAAAGAAAAAAAGCTTAACTTTTCTGGAATAAGTCGAGCCTAGGCTTGGGCATGTGCTAATGGTTGATTTGAAGAAAGCGTTGACTGGGCGTCGTCCCGCTGTAGGTGGATAAATAGGCCACGTAGATACGCTTGGAGCATTGCCTGTGACATCGGATGTTGGTGAAATAATCGTTGAACTTTGTTGTAAAGAGGAAGGCGCGTCTTCGTAGTGGTTCATTGTTATGAGTGGTATTTGCGGCCTACTCACTCGGGTGGTGTGGGGGTAATTTTTGTCGAAATTCAGGCGCACTGCACGGTTTTGTTTCTGAAAAGAGGTTCTAGTTCTTTTGTACATGGTTGGACATTGGTGCAGCCCATCCCCATGAATTGTGGTAACAATAGTCTATGTACTGTTTGGCTTTCATTAGATGGGAATGTATAGAACATTTTTTATGTCGTGTCTCCTCATACTAGGAAATGTTGATTTATAGTCTAACTAGGGATACTTTTTGTTTGCCGCGTTTGTTTGGTTCAGTTGTGGTGATGGTACTTGCGAATACCAAACCTTAAACTGATTGGTTTTCAATTTATGAGTCCTAGTGTGTTTTATTCCCATGTACATTTTCAATTATGAAATTTAAGAAGAGGTTCCAATTTGTTTCGAGCTGAAGTGGTTGTTCTTTCGGCGAGTTTTGTTTTGTAATGTATTCTTGGTAATAGTTGATATTATCATACATTTTGTTTTTGCTATGATTTCTTATTTGTGCATGCAGTTTCACATTGCTCCACTTAATACAGGTGTCTTGTGTGCGCTTGTGTTTCTGGTTTTAATATTTCTAGCGTGTTGTTGCAACTTTTATCACTAGTATAAATGGTACAGTCATCGGCAAATAGGGTCGAAGGAATGAATGTGCTCGATTGTGTAGTGGAGGTAATTGATGTAAAGGAATAAAGTAGTGGGCGAGAATGATACCCTGAGGTAAAAACTCCAGTTGTCAATAATAGTTGGGCTTGACAAGGAGTTAATTGGAACCACATACGTGCGTGGCTGTCGGACAGGATAGGTGGGAAGGTTGGGATCGTGTGGTAATTAGTGTTCGGTCAGGGGTTCTATGGGGCGGTTGGGGGGTTTCCTTTCTGGGTTATGATATGCATTGTTAGTAGGGTTTGGAGGAAAGGCAGTGTTAGGAGTAATTGGTTCCGGAGAGTAATAAGTTGTGGGTGAGGGAGTGGGTAAGGGGTGTTATGGTAATGGGGGCAAGGGGGGGGGGGGGGGGGGGGGGGGGGGGGGGGGGGGGGGGGGGGGGGGGGGGGGGTGGGGGGGTTCCTCTTAGGTGCTTTCCTCTTTAATAAAACCCCCCCCACCCCCCCCCCCCACCCTCCCCCCCCCCCCCCCCCCTCCACCTCCCCCCCCCCCCCCCCCCCGCCATGGGCCCAAAGGGATTGGGTTCATGTGGGGGGGCATGGGTGGGGGGGGCAATTTGGTTGGGGGTTGATTTTTGGCTTTTTTGGTTCGAAGTCGTTAAAACCCTGACTGGCTTATAAATTGGTGTTTTTTGGAAAGTTTATGTTTGTAGTAATACCTAGATTGGTATAAGTTGTAGTGTAAACCTTTTTTCGATCCGAGGCAAGTTGAGTTTTCTTGGTTTTGATGAATTACTTAGAAGATTTTCAGATAATCTAAAAAGGCTGTTTATATAAAGAACAAGTTGTCAGATACAATGATTCGGGGGGGGTGGGTGGTGTTGGGGGGGGTGTTGGTCGGTGGGTGATAGGCGTAGGGGTTAATGTTGATTTTGGGTTTTTTTGTAATCCATAGATTTCTTGTCTTTGTCTGGACACAATGGGGTTACTCAGGTTTGTGTCCCAGTAGCCCCTAGGATTGTTAGTACAGTGGTTGTCTGAGGCACTAATCGGTTATTGGGGATAAGGGAAAATTTACAGTTTGTGGTCAATAATTAAACTTGTTAAAAAAGGGTCGTGTTGTTTTTTGGTTGATGTGGTTTGTAAGTATCTTTGCAACATTTTTTTGGATTTTTTGAGGAAGCCCTGATGCGCGGGAGAGGGGGGGGGGGGTTGTTAAATAAGTCCTTAGGCCTGGTGGGCCGAAAGCTGGGCAACAGTTGTTTTTCAAGTTTGTTTTTTTTTGTTCGGGTGGTGGTGATGTGGCTTTTATTGTGGGTTCATCAAGGTTTTCATTCATATGTACAGCTAAGCGTGGTTGGTATTTAAATGGCGTATCAGGCATTTGGACAAAGGGTATGTTCACTGAATGTCCGTGGAGGCGAGTGTCGGAAGAACCGGGTTGTCGAAACCCTTGGATACGCGAATGGTGGTGCTGGCTGTATGGGGGGGATATAGCTCCGGCATTAACGCGCGTTTATTTTGTCTTTTGGTTTGCTGGACCTTTTTTAAGGATCAAGGGGTAAAAAAAACAATGGCCTTCCCACGTTGGTCAAATGTAGGTAAGCGGGTTTGTTAGTGCCGGGTAGGTTGCTGGGGGTTGAAAAAAAAAATTGTCCTGTTTCGGGTTTGGATGATTGATAGTGTATTATCTATGATGTGGTTTTGGGGGGTACATGGGGGTTCTATTAGGGAGTGAATATCGTGAAAAAAGAGAACTAGGTCTTTGTTCCTGTCTAGGAGGTACCCTGGTAATGTTCTGTTGATTGTCCCGGGGTTTTTAAGTGGAGGTTTTACTGGTTGGCGCTTTTTAAGGGATTAGGCTGACCTCACTGGTGCGGGGAAAGTAATTGAAGGAACACTACCGTGGGGTCTGGGGTGGATTGTAGCCTTGACATATGATTGCATAGCCTATTAGGGGTGGGGGGGTGACTGTGCTACTTCTCACGGCATACCTGTTTTAATTGCAGTCAGTACCTGTATTTCCCTAACTATTTGGACTAATTACCAGTGTTCTGTTCCTTTGAGCGCTTTATTCGATCTGTGGGTTACGGTTGATTTAAGGTTTCGTATTTTTAATATGTTTCTGTAATGTGGGTGTTCATTTTGTTTAGGAAGCTGGTAATCACGTGGAATTGTTTGTTTGGGGAACTTTGGTTGGTGTACCATAACGCGGTAGCTTGGAAATGCATAAAATCGAAATTTTTTTTGTTTTTATTCTGTTGGGGACATGCTTATTCAGAGTTTGTTTAAGTCCCACTAACAGAAGATTTCTTAAGGTTCCGTTTTGTGTGGATTTTATTTTTCACACCCAATTTGTTTTCTGCTTGTACTGATTGGAAGTTGAGTTTTGCTGATGGAAGTCTGGTTTTTTGCAAGTTATGTTTTTTTTTTTTTTTTTATTTCTTTTGTGAATGGATTTTCTACCAATCTGAAACCGGTATCTGGTTGCACCTTTTTTTTTTATTTTACATTTTTTATATTTGCCCTTCACGCATTTTTAATGTCTTTGGCGTCTCCCCCCATTATCGGTTGTTTCTGTAATTTCAAACGTTGTGGCCCAAAACGGATTTTGCAGTTTTTCTTTCCGACTTAAATATTGAACTTTGTTTCCTGTTTAAACTCTGTTTATGTGTTAAGGTCTGATTTTTTGTTGCGATTTGAGCTCTCTGATCAAAGCCTCCAACACTTCCTGCGTGTTGATCCTCGGAGATTTAATTTGATCCACGGAGATTTTCTTGTCGTTTTTTTTGACGGAATTGCCTTAGCTGGTAGTGATTTGCGTGTTCAACATGTCTATTTATAAAAAATTATATGTGTCCAGGTAACTAGTCATTAGCATATAGAGTCATCCGGGATCAGGGAAGCCGGTTAACAGCGGGCGACGAGTGTGTTGCTTTGTGAGAGTCTAGGCAGTGGATCATCGAGTTGTCAGTTAGCTCAAATCATTTCATACTAATCCCTGCTATGACAATAATGTCTATTCTTTGATAATCTTAAAACTTCATTTTATCTTCCCCCTCCCACCCAGGTGACCATTGTTTAACCGGATCACTTAACATGGCGCAAAGCTAATTTACCAAGTATGTACTCCTGTGCATAAACTGAGTAGTGGTCACTCCATTGCAAATATTAAGGGGACTCTAGAGCAATGATCTATGATGTGTTTGCTAGTTTACTATGTTATTTCATTTTTTTAGATGGGGTTCGACATTACGTAGATTTGTTTCGAATTAGTGTGGTTGATGCTTGTGACATACTCATGTAGGCTTGTTAAGTTAGCTATTTGTTTTTTTAAGTTGTACGATTAATATTTCTTATTTTTCCATGTTAGATTTTTTGAATTGTGTATATCGATGTTGAAATCACCAAGATAGAACAACGTCCTCCTTGACATGTGGCAAATACATTCTCCATCATTATGGATGAATGAAATCTTCGTACCATATAGGTCCTGTTGCACTATAGGATAATAAACTTACACGATATAAAGATATTCCCATCAGAAATGGGCCCTCACTGATCCCCCCCGTGTTCGGTAAAGCTTTATTTCCAACCATACACATTCTATCTCTGCTGTCTCTAAGTCGTTTCTTGCGGCTCGGCGAAATTAATTAAGGGAATGTTGGAAAATATATGATAAACTGTTGTTTTTGCTTATACCTGTCTCTTGAATAGTTTTTGCTTGCGTCTCGACCCGAATAGTTTTTTTAAAACCATTTAACGCAATGTCATCGTCTGTTATTCTGTAACCATTTAGGCGACTTTCTGAAAGTCCAAAAAATGTGAAAATTATTACTTAGAATGTATGTAAGTTCGGGGTTTTACCTAGAAGATGGTAAATATTCAGATGACCAAGTCGTAGACCATCCTTGTGAAGCCACGGTACATAATTACCAGCCATGTCTTGTATAGTAAAAAGAAAGATATATTTAAAAAAAAATATAAAAAATATAATAAAAAAAAATACAAGTTAAAAAACAGTTAGGCTATGCACACAAAAAGCGCAAAATATTTTTACGAATTAATACTTCACCAAGGAAGTGGAAATTCAAGAAATGAGAAATTGCAGAAAATACAATATTAATAATAATTAATTAATACAACTAATAATAAAAAACAATTTCAACTGAGTATATGAAAATTGTCACAAAACAATCAGGCATACAACATATCACACCAGAACTGCTCAACACAACAAAGTGAAGTTAAACGAGAGATGGAAGAAATTAATAATAGTCACAAGTCAGACAAGTTAAGTATACAACACTTCACACCTTAACACCGAAAATTCTAACAAATTGAAGCTACGCGTGATAATAAGAAATTTAAATTGTAACGAAATAAGTAATCAAAGAAATTTTTTTTTTAGCGGATAAACTATTAAAAGTTCTGATTATTACCGTTGTATTAAAAAATCAACAAATGTTCAAATGGAGTGAAGGCTGTAGTAACAGAGATTTAGTGAAGCAAAGTGTTTGTTCGTCAATAACTGACGTCTCTGCCGGGCATATAATAGGGATGACTTTGGGCAGACATCATTAATGCTTGTCTAAGTGACGCAGGGCTGAATTGCATCAGATAGACAAGTTCAGGGTTCCACTGAGGACGATAATAAGAACTAGGGGAGGAAGCATGGTGATCTCTGATTTCTTCCGTCCTTGTTGTAGTGTTGGTAGGAGTATTCTGCGCCTGGGACATTGGAATACTGTTGGTAGAGGTACCTGAGTGGGGCTGCTTTGTGACTAATGGGGGGAAACATGGTATCATAAGATTCGGCTTCCTGATTGAAAGTTGCGTTGTGATAGCTGGAAGGCTGCCTGCTTGCAATAGGTGTGCTTCTTTGAGGGGTAGGTGGGGTTTGTGATGCGTTGTAATTATATGTTGATGTCTCAGTAGATTTCGTTGCATTCTCTATATGGGTTGAGCTGTCTTGTTGTGTCCTTTCTGGATTTTTTCTGTTTTTGGCCAGGATACTGCTTCCCAGTGTGGATGTGTGAATTTGATCTCTGTAGAGTCGTTTCTTAGGTGCTCCTGAGTTAGATGTAAAGAATGGAGTATTGTTGATGAAGCCAAGGCCGTTTTGTTTACAATAGTTCTGTAGTTTTGTGTTTGTAAGTGTCCGCTGTGCGACGCTGAAACCCATAGCATGGTGGTATGATTGATGAAATAAAGATGGAGGCTTTGGGAATTTTTTGTTTTATTGTAGCCACCAATCCTGAGGGGTTTAGGCTCTGCTCATTCATGATATCATTAATTCCTACGTGTAGTGTTGTTTTTGTTATCTTGTGATTAATATCGAACTTATTAATTATGTCCAGTAGTCTTTTAATACCAGCCCCGGCACTGTCATAACTGAAACGATGTCTTCTCTTGTAGTGGACATTCTTTCACAATAAATACCCTTCAAGAGGGAGTCACCAATTACAATATGTGTAACGTCACTACGTATTTCTTCACTTTGTTTTCTATTAGATTGATGCTGCTGCTGCCTTTTGTGGTGTTCTTTTTGTGGACTGTTGTGATGGCTCTGAGATTTGTGAATTTGGTTTTCGGGCACTGGAACGTTGTCTGGTAGGGATGCTGATACCTGCTCATTTTCTGTTGAACAATCCTCAAGAACTTGAAATCTGTTGGTAATTTTGACTCCAATGGGATATGTTGTGTTTGTGAGTGTCTCTTCGTGTTTTTTGTGTACAGTTTGGTGGTGACCTTTTTGCTGATTTGGCGTATTTTTATGTATGGATTCTTCGCAATCTTCTACTATTGTTTGAGGATGATCTGGTTGTCTTATCTTATAGAGTGAGAAGTCTCTCTGCAGTTTTTCGATGATGTCCTTCATGCTAGAATTGTCTTCCCTCAGAGATACTATCTCCCTTTTAAGAAGTTCGTTTTCGGCCTTGAGCGATGTCTGTATACTAGACATGAGATCACCAATTAAACTTCGTAGCGTGTCCTCCATATTTTGCATTAGCTCCTGGCAGCACGACACAGGTAACTTCGTGGTGTCTTCTTTTTGTTGCTCAAGAGATACAGTTTCAGCTTCAAGTCCTGTTTCGTTGAATTTACATTCCACTGAAAGGTGTTCGGGCGTTTTGTTATCGGTGAGGAACATTGTATACCGGGAAAATTTTATGATGCTTGACAGCAACGCTTGACCAACAACTGACCTCTTGCTTTGGCGAAGGTCACATTCGGATGAGTCATGTAGTCATTGTTAAAAATATCCTCCAATAACATAGAGAAAAAACTGATACACATTTCAACGGTATTCTATAAAATGTTACACATTACATTAACACAATATCATGTTTAAAAATGTCACCGTCTAATAACCAATATACTGATATAAAAATCCACGGAATGTGACTTAAACTTCCTGCGTTAATGCTGCGAAATGTGAGAGCAGATAAAAAACACGTCCGTCCATGACGAAGGGAGAGTCAAAGGCAGGCGAGAGAGAGAGAGAGGGAGAGAGAGAGAGAGCGAGAGAGAGAGAGAGAGAGAGAGAGGGGGAGAGAGAGAGACTGACGAACAGGAGATTATTAGAAGACGAGGAAGAAAAAGATGCAGAAACTGAAGAACAGTGGTGAAGACAGAAAGAGGTATGCTTTTCTTGAACTTTAAAAATACCCGGATTTCAGAGATACAAGATGATGTAGATTATTATTACTATTATTATTATTATTACAATTATTATTACTATTATTATTACGATTATTATTACTATGTCCTTTGTTCCGCTTGAAGTTTCATGGGGGCCAAAACTTTAGTTGGTCATTTAACGTCACGTGCAGTTAGTTACAGGTCTTTCTATGACTTCCTCATCTCTGTCATTGTTGTATGTGTTGGTTCGTGTCGCTGTACATATATAAGGCACACATACCTGTAATTGCTTTCTTTCATTTCGATCTTCAGGTATCTTCTCCAGGTGTTTTTGGTCTCTTTGTAACTTAATGTGATTACACTCGTATTAGTGTCTGATATACTGTATAGGTGTTTTGGATTTGGTTGTTTGTTTGTCTGTTTTGTTGTTTTTTCATTACTTATTTGTTGGTTTAAAAAAAGTACTTAATTTTGATTATATTTGGACACTGTAAATGTATGCTGTTATAATCCCTCTAAAATGTTGCATTCCTTTTTGTTCCTTAACCAGCGGCACTTGGGCTTTCAGCCCTTCGGCCCAATGACATGTCATTGCGAGGCTGGGGAGCCTGTTGACTTTCCTTCCTGACCGCGCTCCTTCCCATCCACAGAGCGTTTATCTTAGGAGCCGTTCAGGTTATTGAGTCAAAATCCCGGTCGTTGACACTACTTCAAATGCTGACGCCTGGGCTTGAACCTTGAACACCTGGTCGCCAGCGCAACGTTGTAACCATTACATCAGCGCGACTCCCTGCATGCCTTTAAACTAATGCTTAAAGTAACATGTGGGAATGAAAGAATATGGTATGCACGATAAATGAGAGTGAAAGGTTAGAATGTTAGACGGGCCTCAGCCAACAGTTCTTAACCCTTTGAAAATAAAGTTCATTCATTCGTTCGTTCTTTCTGTAACACGGCGCATCCCAGAACAAGAACTGGTTTGTAATGCTACCAAGAGGCTTCCTCAATGTGTCTCCTATCCACTACCAGAGTTTTATTTTACTGTAATATTTATTTATTTATTTTCCTTTTCACTCTTATGGAATACGGAATCACCACTGCAAGTAGTTCACTCGCAGGAAGCCTGCACCAGACATTGTCTTGGTATTGTAGCGGTGGTTTCTATAGTAATTTATAAAATCCCAGCTTTTTCTGTCAGTGCGTAACGCTAAGGGATGCAACTTTGGTTGAAAGTTAGACATTAATTGTATTGTTTCCCTTATATGTACACTCTCCCGAAAACAGTAACACTTACCAAAGAACAATGTGCAAATGACTGTGTGCACAAAAATATTTATAGAATGTGTGATCCCGTAAACACACATTGGGATCCTCGCTGCTGCTACGTAGTTCGTGTACTGTGGTGATGCACAGTGGTTTTTTTTAATACTTTTGAATAAGTAAAATTGCCGTTAGGTATTGGTGCTTTTGAATTTAATTCCAGTCTCATGACGGGCTTTTTACACTAGTAGCAATATGTGTTACAATAAGAGGTTGCCAGCCCAATGCATAACGTTACATGTATGAAAGGTGAGAGAAAAGAAGGGCAGAATGTCAGACGGGCCTGCGTGCCCAATTCTCAACCCTTTGAAAATAAAGTTCGTTCTTTCGTTCGTTCGTTCGTTAGTAGCCTTGTACGACATGCCTAAGGAAGAAGTAGTCCTAGTAATTCTTTGTTTCACCAGAGACCCCCGGAAGCTACACGGGGGTTTTGCTCGAATATGCCAAGCTGATATTAATTCTCTAAACTTAGCATCAGCCCTAACAAAATCCGCCGATGAGTCTGAATGATTTTAAATGGCAGACAAGTAATCACGATTCGCAGAACAGCCATCTGGGTTTGGTTCAATGAACGCCAACACAGAACTCCTGCCACAATCGAAATAGTTACTACTTTTAACAGCTTTTAGAAATTATATTATTAACTACATACAAACACACATATATACGTACATGCATACATACATATTACAATCTTTATTCTTCATAAAAAACACTGACATGTTTCTGATATAATAAAATTCAATCAATCAATACCCTTTAGCTTCCAATGGAACATAGACCTTTAACAAATTATGCCAAGTCCTCTTGTCATGTGTCATCATCACAAGTTCCTTCCTTATCATTTCCATTTCTTTAGTTGTCTTCTCCGAGTGTTTTTTCGTCTACTTTTGCCTCTCTTACCATGGGTGTTCCATGACAAGGACTGGCTTGTAATGCTGACAACACGTTCTCTCAATATGTTTCTTATGCATTGCTAACGTCTTCGTCTGATCTCTATGTAATAAAATATATCAAATCATAACCCTCCACTCCCAAAGGAGCATAGGCCTTCAACAAACACATGCCAAGTCCGCCTGTCACGTGCCATCATCTCAAGTTCCTTCCACGTTCTCCTCATCATTTTCACCTATGTTTCCAGCTCTCTTCTCCATGTGCTTCTTGGTCTACCTCTGCCTCTCTTGCCCGGTGGGTTCCAGAACAAGGACTGCCTTGTAGTGCTATCAACAGGTTTCCTCAGTGTGTGTCCTATCTATCGCCATCGTCTTCTTCTCATCTCTTGTTCCACTGGCACTTGTCTAGTTCTTGTCATCAGTTCCACGTTGGTAACCTTGTCATACCATTTTAATCCCTCTATTCTACGCAAGCACCCATTTATGAAAGTCTGTAGCTTTTTGGTTGTTGTCTTTGTTGTTCTCCATGTCTCAGAGCCATACAATAGGACTGACTTGACAATAATAAAATACAGCATACTAAATAGGGGAATCATAAGAATTTAAAACAAGCATACATACAGACATACACACATACATACATACATACATAATACATTCATATATAATGCATGAATGCATACATACATAAATACATACATAAATACATACATACATACATAAATAATACATACATACATGTATACATGTACGTTCGCATACATATGTATACGACAGATATTTGAAAATTGGATAGCAGAACCACATTAAAAAATAAATTTCTACTATCTGAGGCATCACATAATTGAATATTGATCTCGTGGACATACGTGGACGGAAGACATGAAAAAACCAGCAAAAAAAAAAAAAAGAGATAACACCTAAGGGAATTTGCAGTCCAAGAAGAATATTTTAAATTTAATTAACTAAAAAAATTAGAAAAAAAAATCTAGTTGGAGAAATCAGGAAACGGTAAAGCTTTAACGTCGTTATAGACGTAATCAGCGCCGGCATATTGAAATTATTAGGGCACATATTTAGGGTGCATAAAAAACAAACTTTTAAGTGGCCGTGGGAGAGAATCCAACAGGAAAAACAGAACATGGATGGTGTGAGGAATCTTGGAGCGAAGGTGTAGACAGGCAGGCAGACAGAAAAATAGACAGACAGGCAGGCAGGCAGACAGATAGATAGGTAGGCGACAGACAGTCAAGCTGGCAATCAGACGGGGATGCAGGCAGAAAGACATGCAGGCAAACAGGCAGGCAGACAGGCGGGAGGGTAAGCGGGCGGGCAGGCAAAAAGACATGCAGACAGACAGACAAAGAGGCAGGTAGGGCAGACAGACAGGCAGACAGACAAATAGACAGACATATAGACAGGCAGACAGACAAGCAGGTAGACAGACACAGACAGACAGGTAGGCAGAGAGGCAGACAGGCAGGCTATCTAATTTCTAAAGAAACCATGAATGCTTAGAGCAGGTCTCGTGTAAGGTGCCGAGCTGAACTTGTGCCTCCATGCTACATAGTGAACAGCAAAGTGATTGAATGGTGAATGAATGTTGAATGAATTGTGAATGAATAGTGAATGAATGGTGTATGAGTGATAGCTGAATAGTGAATAAATAGTGAATGAATAGTGGATGAATGGTGAATGAATAGTGAATGAATAATGAATGAATGGTGAATGAACGTGAGTGAATGGTGAATGAATGTTGAATGATTAGTGAATGAATAGTGAATTAATAGTCAGACAGACAGACAGACAAACAGGCAGGTAGGGCAGACAGGCAGGCAGGCAGACAAACAGACAGACATATAGACAGGCAGACAGACAGACAAGCAGGTAGACAAACACATACAGACAGGTAGGCAGAGAGGCAGACAGACAGGCTATCTAATTTCTGCAGAAACCATGAATGCTTAGAGCAGGTCTCGTGCAAGGTGCCCAGCTGAACATGTGCCGCCATGCTACATAGTTAACGGCAAAATGATTGAATAGTGACTGAATGGTGAAGGAATTGTGAATGAATGGTGAGTGAATAGTGAATGAATGGTGAATGAATAGTGAATGAATGATGAATGAATGGTCAATGAATGGTGTATGAGCGATGGATGAATAGTGAATGAGTAGTGAATGAATAGTGAGTGAATGGTGAATGAATAGTGAATGAATGGTGAATGAATGGTGAATGAATAGTGAATGAATAGTGAATGAACAGCGGATGAATAGTGGATGAATGGTGAATGAATAGTGAATGAATAATGGATGAATGGTGAATGAATGTGAGTGAATGGTGAATGAATAGCCAATGACTAGTGGATGAATGAATAGTGAATGAATGGTGAATGAATGATGAATTAATAGTGAATGAATAGTGAATGAATAGTGGATGAATAATGAATGAACGTAAGTGAATGGTGAATGAATTGGGAATGAATAGTGAATGAATGGTGCATGAGTGGTAGATGAATATTGAATGAATAGTGGATGAATGGTGAATGAATAGTGAATGAATAGTGGATGAATGGGGAATGAACGTGAGTGAATGGTGAATGAATGAATGTATCTTTTTCTTCTTCTTCTTGAAATACCGTGCCAAGTGGCGAAGGAGATCATGTCTCTCTACAACTTCCTGTCGCCAGTACATATTATTAATTCTGTAGTTGACTTCTTGCCATGTCATGATATCAAACTGTCCAGTATTTGCTCTCTTTGTCTTCCTCTGTCTCTTTTTCTTTCAATCTTACCTGTTGTTACGATATATTCTACCTTTCCTCCTCTCATAACATGCCCAAAAAAAAGTGGATTGCTTCTTTCTAACTTATGAAATAAGTTTCCTTTGCGCATTGGCCTCTTTCAGGACATCCTCATTACTCTTTTTGGCTGTCCATGGTATTTTTAACATTCTTCTGTAAAACCACATCTCTGTGGCCTCTAGTGTTTTCCCTACTTATTTACTAATTGTCCATGACTCACCTCCATAGTTCAGGATTGGTTCTATATAACACTGAAAAACTCTCTTTCTTACTTCCACTGACAAAAATCTGTTGCATAAAATACTCCTAATTTTCTAGTATGCTGTCCTTGCCTGGGCTATTCTGCTCTTCACTTCTGAGATGCATCTTCCTTCCGTTGTTATTAATGTGCCCAGGTATTTGAATCTACTGACCTGTTTTAAAACTGTTCCATATATATCTTACGTTTTATTTAAAAAAGTAACATGTGTATTTAATACGTGACGGTGACTAGAACAGACACGCTCATTTAAGAATGTCTATTTGCGTTATTGAACATCTTTATCGCATATTGACAAGAAGAAAGATTACAGTAGTGTACTCAAAGAGAAAATTGTTTGCTAATCGTTTCTAACGAAGGATCTCAAAATTAAATGAGATGACAAGATTATAGATGACAAAATCATGAGACAAACACAAAAGACGTCTCTGTAAGTCTATCGTCATCATCATCATCATCACCATCATCATCATCATTACCACCACCACCACCATCATCATCATAATCATCACCATCAGCATTATCTCCATCACTACCATCACCACCATCAACATCATCATCATCAGTATCAGCATCATCATCACCACCACCACCATCATCATCATCATCAGCATCATCAGCATCATCACCACCACCATCATTATAATCATTCTCATGATCAACATTATCATCATCATCATCATAATCAGCATCATCATTAACATAATCGTCACCATCATTAACATCATCATCATCATCATCACCTTCCAGCTCCCGCTGAGTATAGGCCTTCAGGCAATACCTTCTAAGATCTCTTATCCTGTGCCATCCGCGTCATCTTTATCTCTGTTATTTATGCCTCCAGTTCTCTTCTCTATCTGTTTTTCCCGTCTCCTTCTTCTGTTCATTCCCTAGGGATTCCAGTACGAAGACTGCCTTGTAATGCTATCAAAAGATTGTCTCACTGCGCATCCTAATTATTGCTAGCGTCTTTTTGTCATCTCTTGTCCCACTGGTTATTTCATCAGTTGCATGTTGGTTGTTCGTCCATCACGGGTGATGAAGACCACTCTGTTCATCCAATTATTTAAGAATATGTTAGGTTAGTCTATGGGTACGAAGGTGACTGAAGAGCCCGATGCGGGCCTGGAAAGATCTTGGACAGTGTGGGCAGGGAATGTTTGCTTCATGTGAGGGTTTTATTTCACGGTCCTTTCTAGCTTGTCTCCGCTGTTCCGCTGCTGCTCTTCTGGATGATTCGCATGCTGCTGCACCTTTACGAAGAGATGTGCGCCAAGCAGTTCGGTCTTGCGCAGCAGCTTCCCATGTGTCTGGGTTTATGTTAAAGGTTTTCAATGACGTCTTTAACGTGTCTTTGAAGCGCTTCTTTTGGCCACCATGGGAGCGTTTACCCTTCTGCATTTCACCATAAAAGAGTATCTTTGGCAGTCGATGGTCTGGCATGCGGACTACATGACCTGCCCAGCGAATTTGTGACTGCATCAGAATAGTATCAATACTAGGGATACCAGCTCTGTCAAGAACGGCGGTATCCGGGATCTTGTCTTGCCATTTGATGTTCATTATCTTCCTGAGACAGACTGTATGGAAGTGGTTTAGCTTCTTTACGTGGCGCCTGCATACAGTCCATGTTTCACATGCATATAGCAGCACTGGAAGCACCGCAGCTCTGTACACCTTCAGCTTTGTCTGTAGACTAATGCCACTTCGATGCCAAACGTTGGTGTATAGTCTGCCAAATGTGCTGCTGGCTTTGGAGATCCTGGTGTTCACCTCATCATCAATGACAATGTTCTGGGATAGTGTGCTACCAAGGTATGTGAATCTGTTCACAACATTCAGTTTCTCACCATTAACCTTGATGACTGGCTCAGTATAAACTGTGCCAGGAGCTGGTTGGTACATGATTTCTGTTTTCTTCGTGTTGATGGTAAGCCCAAAGTTGGCGCAGGCTTCGGAGAATCTATCCACACTATGCTGCAGATCAGCCTCTGAGCCAGCATTGAGGGCACAATCATCAGCAAACAGAAGATCTCTGATGGTGTGTGATTTGACCTTGGTTTTTGCTTGAAGCCTCCTAAGGTTAAACAATTTTCTATCAATACGATAACTAATGTCGATTCCTGTGTCCCCGTCTCTAAAAGCATCAGTCAGCATAGCAGAAAACATGATACTGAACAGAGTCGGTGCAAGTACGCACCCTTGTTTAACTCCATTTGAGACGGGGAAAGGCTCTGATAGCTCACCGTTTTCCTGAACTCTAGCCTGCATTCCATCATGCAGTTGCTGCACTATTGTGATAAATTTCTTTGGGCAGCCGTATTTTGCCATGATCTTCCATAGACCCTCTCTACTGACCGTGTCGAACGCCTTTGTCAAGTCGATGAAAGCTGTGTACAGGTCACAGTGCTGTTCTTGGCATTTTTCTTGTAGCTGTCTTGCAGCGAACACCATATCTGTGGTTCCACGTTCTTTCCGGAATCCACACTGACTTTCAGGTAAAAGACCTTTGTCAAGATGAGCCGTAAGGCGATTCAAAAGGATTCTGGCGAATATCTTCCCAGCGATTGATAAAAGAGAGATGCCTCGATGATTGTTGCAGTCTTGGCGATTACCTTTACGTTTATATAGATGTATAATTGAGGCATCTTTGAGATCGTGTGGGATGGTTTCACTCTGCCACATTTGCTGGAAGATCATATGAAGTTTCTCTATCAGAACTGCACCGCCATCTTTATAAACCTCAACTGGAATTGAATCGGAGCCAGGGGCCTTTCCACTAGACAGTTGACGAATCGCTTTTTTAGTTTCCTCCAGAGTTGGTACATCATCTAATGCTTCATTTATAGGAATTTGGGGCAGGCGGATGATGGCTTCGTCGTTAATAGATGATGGCTGGTTCAAGATATTATTAAAATGTTCAGCCCAGCGTTGGAGCATTTTTTCCTTGTCTGTAATTAGTGTTTTTCCATCTGCATTAAGGAGGGGAAATGATCCTGATGATGTTGGACCATAGACCGCTTTGAGTGCAAGGTAAAAGTTTTTCAAGTCATGGCTGTCAGCAAAGCCTTGGAGCTCATCTGCTTTATTACTCAGCCATGAATCCCGCATCTGGCGTAGTTTATGTTGGACGATTCTACGCATGTTGTTGAAAGCGTCTTTCTTGGATGTAGATTTTGGATCATTTAAATATGCTTTATGGAGATGGTGTTTCTCAGCCAACATCTGCTTTATATCATCTGAGTTCTCATCAAACCAGTCATTTTGTTTCTTGATGGAAGGACCCAGGACCTCTGTAACAGTGTTGTAGATCTGCTCACTTAGGGCTGCCCAATTTGTTTCCACACTTTGGCCGTCTAGCGAGATAGATTTGAGACGGTCTTCTAAGGTGTCAGTAAATGACTGTTTGATTTTTGTCTTCTTTAGTTTGGTGACATCCAGCCTCTTTTGAGTTTTCTTCCCCTGAGGGCGCCTGGCTGGTTGGATACGAATTTTAAGTTTAGATACAATGAGGCGATGATCAGTCCAGCATTCGGCACCACACATGGACTTGGTCACCCGGACATCTTGCCTGTCCTTCTTCCTAACAATTACATAGTCAATTAGGTGCCAATGCTTTGAGCGAGGGTGCATCCAGGAGGTCCTGTTGCGGGTAGGAAGTCGAAAAATGGTGTTGGTGACAAGGAGGTCATGTTCTGCGCAAGTCTGGAGGAGACGAAGTCCATTACTGTTACAGCGACCCACGCCGTACCTACCAATAGTGCCATTCTGTTACGTGCAGTCTTTGATATCTTACAATATTATACATTGGTATACTTGTTATGTTCGCAAATATTTTGTAAACAAAATAGATATTTTTTAGTGCTTAAGGGAAAGTCATTATTGAGTTACTTCCCTTGAAAGTTGTGCCGTCTCTTTCGATCGAACTCCGCGGATGAATCCAGTTTTACTGCGATTTATTCTTTGTTTGGGTAGTAATAGATTGTTCTTGCTTCAGAATATCTATGGCCTGAATTTATGTGTATTGTTTGTCTGTGTAGGACGAATCTGTCTTATATCTGTATATCTTTACATATCTAAGTCGAACTATATGTTCTGTTGTCTCTAGAGAGGTCAAAGGCTGTTCGGCGGATGTGTCGCGAGAGAGGTGTGTTTTGGCTTCGCCCTGATGATGGGCTGTGTTTTTTTCTATGTCGGCTGGACGCCGGGAAAAAAGTGATCTCAGTGGTTTTTGGGGAAAGTGATAGTCATCTAGACCTATCGTGTATGCTTTACCCCAGTGTTCATTCTTATTGCCAAGGAATGGCAAAATCATATTTCTGAAATCCAAGGTAATAAAGATACTCTTTTGAACTCTCGTACGAAGCCACCGTTTTTCGATAGGTATGATTTGTACGTCTGAGAGGATACATCTAACTAGATGAAAAAAACGATTCTGATTCCTAGCAGCACTATATCCTGTAGAATGCAGTCAATTGTTCATGATCAAATCTACAGAGCAATGAAATGTTTAATGAATGACTAACTTTAGGACAGATTCATTATCTGTATCCAAACGTGAGTGACAGCTCACGAGTGAAGCCATCTTGGAACCAAACATGTAGTGACTTTCAAGAAGAGAAAAGGGATGCCCGTATTATCGCTTGATTAGTCCAGAGATCACTGCTACACATGAGAACCCATTGCTAGCGGTTCAATATAATTATATGGAAAAATCTGTGCTGGACATTATGTTAAGGAATCTTCGCTAGACGAGATTAGGTCTAGAAGCCATCTTGGATATTGTTTATAATCTGACGTGCTTTGTCAGTAAACTCAGTATATATATATATATATATATATATATATATATATATATATATATATATATATATATATATATATATATATATATATATATATATATATGTGCAATACTGAGTGCTTGGCTACTGACAGTCCATTATACTATTATTCTACATGAGTGCCCATGTAACATAACATTGCAAGACCATTTATCCACTGTACCATGATGTATTATGCCAACCTGTGATTTGTCACTATCTGTGCTGTCGAGTGTGTACGTCCAATTAAACTTTAGTAAAGGTACACAGTCGTTGGTGTCGATGACTTCCAGCCATACATGAGTGTGAGAAAAGAACATTTGTCAACACCACGAACTCTTCCTATCATTCGCACATTATACACTCCATCTATGTCTACACACCACTGCGTAGGTCAAGTTGACATTCCATACTCGAACCACGAGCAACACAACAACACAGTATTTAACTCTGGTGATGTTCGAGCGAGCTTCAGATTTCTCAGCATGTCTCTTGCTCAGGGCAAGGGTCTTGTATTAAGAGTTTATCAACTGATGATGATGATGTCTGCTTCCATCCACTTATATTTATCATTTGGTGGACATCATTAATAAGAAAAAGATTCTTATCAACTGGTGGACCAGCTTTCTGGGTTTGACCTCGCAGAAGTTCAGAAGTCAACAGATTACCGATACCAGACCGTTTCCTGTGGCTGATACGACACACTTGCAGTATTGGTTTGCTCTTTGTCAACACTTCGTCACGTGACCTGTCAAGTGAATGCAGTATGTAGGTCAGCGTTGTTGACATTTTTACATTAGACATTACAGAGTTTCACAGAACAGTTGGATCAATTCTTGTCAATATTAACAGGAAGACAGTATTATTGAACTAGAAGTCCTATTTTCATCGATGGATCTTCTTGTTTTCTATATATGAACTTTAATATTTAAGGCCAGAATGTTTAATTGAATAAAGTGGCAGTTTGTTTATTTTCATAAGAATAACTTTGCCATTACTGTAAAACTGAGCCTATTTTGCAACACATACTATCATACACATAATTTATATATTTATGTTTACATGTTATTTGTTTGTATAGTATGTTAGTTTCTATGTCAGCGGGTTGTGTTTAAGGTTGGGCGGCGTCCTCACAACAGAATATCCCACGTCATAGAGGGTCCGTTGTGGGCGTTTTCTATAGGTGCAATTTTCTTGATTGAAAATTTGCTTGCGACAACTGTTGCTTTTGTGTTAGCTGTGAAGTCTGTAATTATTGTTATTTTTGTAATATTTCTTTGTTCTTTAGTTTTGTTTTGAATTGTTTGTAATTTGTTGGTCTACCCTTTTCTATCTTTCAGTTCTATTCACAATTTATATTCATATACTGTGACGTCATTTGTGTTGTTATTCTTTGCAGATTCAGTGATTATTTTCATTGATTTCCCTATTTGATTTATTTTGATTTCTGCAAACGTTTTCGTATTGTCAGTCCTATTTGTACTTTATGTATTCTGTTGGTTGACATATGTTTTATATAGGTATATTTCATAAGACACAATTGCCTGTGCACTGCACTTGGATTATGGTATAAACCAGTACCTGATTATTATTACTGTTATACAAGACCTTATTAAGGCTTGTGACCCACAGATATTGGGATAGTGTACTGATTAATCAAGTCATTAAGAACTTGTGGTATTATTATTGTTTCAGGTGATTAGTATTATTGTTAGACACCATGTCTACATTAGAATACTTCATTATACAAGGGAAAGCCCTTGATAAGACTGGTCAACAATTAGAAGAATGGGCAGTTGCTCAATATGACAAAGCATTAGCTGCAGAAGAGAGAAAAGCTGCTGCAGAAGAGAGAAAAGCTCTGGCTGAAGAGAAAAAGATTAGAAAGAGAAGCTGAGGCTGCTGCTGAACAAAAGAAATTGCAGATGCAGGTGGAGCAAAGGAGATTTGAAGCTGAACAAAAGAAATTAGAAAGAGAAGCTGCTGCTGAACAAAAAAGATTAGACAGTGAAGCTGAACAAAAAAAATTAGAAAGAGAAGCTGCTGCTGAACAAAAAAGATTAGACAGGGAAGCTGAACAAAAAAGATTAGACAGAGAGGCTGAAGAAAAAAAAGCAATAAGAGAACATGAATTTGAGTTAGAGAAATTGAGATTGACAAGTATGATTAATGTTAATCAGGCATCTAGTGGTAATGGTAAACCTTCTACTTACAAGGTTAAGGTTCCACCGTTCAATCAGTCCAGTGACGATATTACATTCTGGCTGGATAGATTTGAACGTTCTTGTCGTACACATAATGTGGATAAATCACAATACGCTAATCAATTAGCAGAAAACTTGAAAGGTGAATCTTTGACTAGATTATGCCTTGTAGGAGAAGCAGATAAGGATAATTATGATGTCATTAGGGCGGCTTTGATAAAAAAAATACCAGCTAAGTGAGGAAGGCTATCGCCTTTTGTTTAAGACGATGGTGCCTGAGACAGGTGTAGAATTCTCAGAATTCACTGCAAAGGCACGTCTCACAGTTGATCGTTGGATTGAGCTTTCCAAAACAGAAAAAACGTATGAAGGACTTATGGATTTGTTGCTCAGAGATAAGATTATGTCATGTGTTAACAAACCATTCCTTGAATTTATACATGAGCGTAAACCCAAATCTCTAAAGGAAATGGAAGAATATTGTTCCCAATATGTCACTGCACACCCCGACGTGACTTTTGGCAACACTAAGATTAAGGAGGGTATGCCAGTTGCTTCAGCAACACCATACAATCCCAATTATTCACACAGATTTCAGGGACCTCAAAACAGATTTGATAAAAAAGGTAACCATAATAGTTATCAAAACCAAGGTAACCAATCATTTCAGGGTTCTTCTTCAAAGAACTGGAGACGAGCTGATAGCTCTCGACACAGGGGTGGTCATAATTATAGGAATTTCCGTAGAGGAAGTAATTATAGAAACTATCAGGGTTATCCGTCTTGGAGTCAACAAGATCATAATTACAGAGATACTCATTATAATGAATATGATAATGGTAACCAAGGGAACTATGACTCAAACCCAAATAGGGGTTACAATAGAGGTAACAATAACTACAGAGGTGATAATAACCGAGGTAGATCTCAAAACAAAAGACATAAACCACATTTTCAGGCAAACTCTGCACAACAAGAGTCCCATGAAGCCTATAAACAGAGTAAAGATAATAATGATGCTAGTAATATGGCATGTGCCGCTTTTGATTTTGGGAGAGCATCTCAGTGCCCCCAATGCAAAACGTTATTTGAGCCAACCACAGTGTCTACTTTAAGCTGTGGCCATCCTCTTCCTGCTCTTCCGGCATCAGTCGCGCATGATGGAAGAGGTTCTCTTGTCTTACATAAGGGTTTAGTGAATAACAATCCAGTCTCTGTGCTATTTGATTCTGGATGCACCACAATTGGTGTTAGGCAGTCACTCGTAGATCCTTCCCGTGCCACTGGACAAGTAGTCAAATGTGTAACATTTGGCGGCACATTAGAGAAATACTCTACTGCTATCATTAGGATTGCTACTCCTTTCTTTACAGGAGATGTACACGCATGTCTTCTCCCGAATCCGATCGCTGACCTCATCATCGGTCGCATTCATGGAGTCAAAGAATGCACTCCGCAACAAATTTCCGCGTGGGAAAGGCAAAACATGCAGATTGCTAACGCTGTAGTCACTAGAGCTCAGGCTCTTAATATGCCTCAAACTTCATCTACTGAAGATAATGAAGTGCATAACCAAGATGATCCCTTGGTAATTTCTCGTGACTCGTTTATAAAACAGCAAGAAGATGATCCCACTCTGAAGAAATTCTTCATTCTTGCAACTAAAGGTGATCCGAATAAAGACACAAGTCGTAAATCGTGGATTACAAAGAAGAATGGCGTACTTGTACGTATGGTTCAAGACTCCATTACGTCAAGTCATTCTCAAATCCTGGTTCCCAAGAATTTGAGAGTTAAAATTTTGCAGCACGCTCACGACTCTCAGTGTGCTGGACACATGGGTTTTTCCCGTACTAAGTCAAGAGTCCTTGCGGCTTTCTTTTGGCCATTGGTAAACAAGGACATACGGATTTATTGTCGATCTTGTAAAGTATGTCAGGAAGTTAAATCCAAAGGTCCACGGCATGCTGCACCCATTCAGGCGGCGGACATTCCTATTCGGCCGTTTCAAAAAATGGCCATAGACATTATTGGTCCATTTAAGATCAAGTCTGCCAGAGGACATCAGTTTATCTTGACATGTGTTGATATGTGCACACGTTGGCCAGAGGCTATTCCTCTGAAGAGCATTACTACTGCTGATATTGCAGATGCTCTTTGGCTTATATTTTCTCGTTTGGGTTTCCCCGGAGAGATATTGTCAGACCATGGCACCCAACTAATATCAGATACCATGTCTCAAGTAATGTCTACTCTGCAGATAGATAGATCTTTAAGTAGTATCTACCATCCAATGTCTAATGGTATGGTCGAACGCCTTAATAGAACACTTAAAAACTTACTAGGGAAGATAACTGAGGATCATCCTCAAGACTGGGACAGAGTTTTACCTGCGGCCCTCTTCGCTTACAGAGAGGTACCCAATGAACATACAGGATTTTCTCCCTTTGAACTCGTCTTTGGCGCGCGTCCGCGTGGCCCTATGTCGTTGCTTCACGATCTCATAACATCTGACAATATTGACGATGACACAAAGTCATCCTACGAATATGTCATCGCGTTGAGACAAAAAGATTATCGAAGCATGCAAATTAGCAACTTCTTCTTCTGAATTTGCGAAACAGAAGGCAAGGCAATTTGCCAATAAGAAGAGATGCTTACGACAACTTTGTCCTGGTGACAAAGCATTTGTATTACTACCTTGTAGGGAAAACAGATTACTTATTTCTTGGAAAGGTCCGTACGATATAATATCGAAAATTTCCGATGTCGACTATATTGTCGATATTGATGGGAAGCATAAAACCTTCCACATCAATATGCTTACTGAATTCCATGAACGTCCGGATTATTTGCAACCCATTTTCCAAGCAACGGACAATTCTCCAGTACAACATGGTCATTACTCATCACTGTCCGTGATACAGGATGAGGAAACAAGTTTTTCAGATGTAAATCTTCCTCTTCCAATGATCCCACTTCATTCTAGTGAATCATGGAAGAACGTTACTGTCTCTCCTGATTTGTCTCTAGGAGAACAGCGACAAGTTTCAACTATGTTGCAAACATTTCAGGATGTACTCACTGACATCCCTGGACAAACGAATGTCATTGAACATGACATTGTTCTAACTGACCATACTCCTATTAGGGTTAGACCTTATCCTATACCTATACATTTTCAAGCACAGGTCGAGAAAGAGTTGGATGAGATGATAGATTTGAAAATAATCGAACCATCCACCTCTGCATATTCTTCGCCGATGGTTATTGTGCGTAAAAAAGACAATAACATACGTCTTTGCGTTGACTATCGAAAATTGAATCAGGTAACGAAGTTCGATGCTGAACCTATGCCTTTACTGGAAGAACTACTTACTCGACTCTCCAAATCTCATTTTTTCACTAAACTTGATTTGTCTAAAGGATATTGGCAAGTTCCTTTATCTGAACGCGCCAAACCTCTCACGGCTTTTTCAACACCTAGAGGTTTGTTCCAATGGAATTTTATGCCTTTCGGTCTTATGAACGCACCAGCTACATTCGTACGCATGATGCGCCGAATCCTATCTTATCGGTCAGATGTCATTGCATATCTTGACGACATCTGTCTTTTCAGCGATACTTGGGAAGATCACTATTCAGGGTTAGATGAATTGCTGTCTACTTTGCGCGAGCACAACCTGACAGCGAAACCCTCTAAAGCCTATATTGGTTTTAGCGAAATTTCTTTCCTAGGCCACCGAGTTGGTCATGGTTTCCTAAAGACAGAGGACCATAATACTAGTAAGATACTTAACATCTCAATCCCTAAGACTAAAAAACAGGTGAGAAGTCTGTTAGGTCTTATTCAATTTTATGGCAGATTCATTCAGAATCTATCCTCTATCATGGCACCTCTTTCAACACTTCTAAAGAAAGGTTCGCCTAATGTGGTCCACTGGTCTCAGGAATGCCAATGCTCTCTGGATAAGATTAAAACATTGTTTTCAACACCACCTATTTTAGTGCTACCCACTAAAGATAAAACATTCGTTCTTCGTAGTGACGCTTCATCCACTGGGATTGGAGCGGCACTAATGCAAGAGTACTCTGGAACTCTGCATCCTGTAATGTATATTTCCAGAAAACTTAATGCGGCAGAAAGGAATTATTCGGTTTTAGACCGTGAGCTATTAGCTATGGTTTGGTCGATCCTCAAACTACAGAGATTCCTTCTGGGCGCACATTTCATAGTAGAAACCGACCAAAAAGCTCTTACTGCTATACAGAGTAAGAATTTGAAGAGCTCGAGGTCTACTCGATATGCAATTGCTCTTCAACCTTTTCATTTCTCTGTGCGAGCTATTCGTGGATCAGTTAATGTGATGGCAGACATTCTGTCAAGATGCCCACATGATTCCACATAACTATTAGGGCTTAGACTTCTTGATATGTCTAGTTCTATAGTAGTTCCTTTTCTATATCATGATAGATACAAATTTGTAATTTAATAATATAATGATTGTATCACTACATAGCGGTTCATTGATGTTTATTCACCGCTGTGCTTTGATGATTTTTTTTCTTCATAAATCATAAATGTAAGATATCTAATACGAAATGATGGTATGAATTTTTTAGGCATCGTGTAATTGCCAGAATTGTATTATACTTTGATGACACCTTCCTGGAAAAATATACTTATAGAGAAATAATTTCTCTCAGTTTATGAGACACATTCTCACCAGTCGCTCCATAAGTCGACTTAGCCTCATATTAGGCGTTATATGTATTCCTGATATTTTCATCTGCGCATTATTCATGCGTTGTGAGCCTATTGTACGTTGCTCCTAGATGTATTTCAAAAAGAAAAAAAATGTTCCATTTTTTTTTTTTCCCGGGAGGTGTGGTAAGACTGTTACGTGCAGTCTTTGATATCTTACAATATTATACATTGGTATACTTGTTATGTTCGCAAATATTTTGTAAACAAAATAGATATTTTTTAGTGCTTAAGGGAAAGTCATTATTGAGTTACTTCCCTTGAAAGTTGTGCCGTCTCTTTCGATCGAACTCCGCGGATGAATCCAGTTTTACTGCGATTTATTCTTTGTTTGGGTAGTAATAGATTGTTCTTGCTTCAGAATATCTATGGCCTGAATTTATGTGTATTGTTTGTCTGTGTAGGACGAATCTGTCTTATATCTGTATATCTTTACATATCTAAGTCGAACTATATGTTCTGTTGTCTCTAGAGAGGTCAAAGGCTGTTCGGCGGATGTGTCGCGAGAGAGGTGTGTTTTGGCTTCGCCCTGATGATGGGCTGTGTTTTTTCTATGTCGGCTTGACGCCGGGAAAAAAGTGATCTCAGTGGTTTTTGGGGAAAGTGATAGTCATCTAGACCTATCGTGTATGCTTTACCCCAGTGTTCATTCTTATTGCCAAGGAATGGCAAAATCATATTTCTGAAATCCAAGGTAATAAAGATACTCTTTTGAACTCTCGTACGAAGCCACCGTTTTTCGATAGATATGATTTGTACGTCTGAGAGGATACATCTAACTAGATGAAAAAAAACGATTCTGATTCCTAGCAGCACTATATCCTGTAGAATGCAGTCAATTGTTCATGATCAAATCTACAGAGCAATGAAATGTTTAATGAATGACTAACTTTAGGACAGATTCATTATCTGTATCCAAACGTGAGTGACAGCTCACGAGTGAAGCCATCTTGGAACCAAACATGTAGTGACTTTCAAGAAGAGAAAAGGGATGCCCGTATTATCGCTTGATTAGTCCAGAGATCACTGCTACACATGAGAACCCATTGCTAGCGGTTCAATATAATTATATGGAAAAATCTGTGCTGGACATTATGTTAAGGAATCTTCGCTAGACGAGATTAGGTCTAGAAGCCATCTTGGATATTGTTTATAATCTGACGTGCTTTGTCAGTAAACTCAGTTGATATATATATATATATATATATATATATATATATATATATGGGCAATACTGAGTGCTTGGCTACTGACAGTCCTTTATACTATTATTCTACATGAGTGCCCATGTAACATAACATTGCAAGACCATTTATCCACTGTACCATGATGTATTATGCCAACCTGTGATTTGTCACTATCTGTGCTGTCGAGTGTGTACGTCCAATTAAACTTTAGTAAAGGTACACAGTCGTTGGTGTCGATGACTTCCAGCCATACATGAGTGTGAGAAAAGAACATTTGTCAACACCACGAACTCTTCCTATCATTCGCACATTATACACTCCATCTATGTCTACACACCACTGCGTAGGTCAAGTTGACATTCCATACTCGAACCACGAGCAACACAACAACACAGTATTTAACTCTGGTGATGTTCGAGCGAGCTTCAGATTTCTCAGCATGTCTCTTGCTCAGGGCAAGGGTCTTGTATTAAGAGTTTATCAACTGATGATGATGATGTCTGCTTCCATCCACTTATATTTATCATTTGGTGGACATCATTAATAAGAAAAAGATTCTTATCACATTCCAGGAGATGTTATCTGAGCCTACTCTTGCATTAAAGTCACCAAGAATGATGAGCTTATCTGCTTTAGGAACTGATGCAATGACTGCATGTAGTTCTTCGTAAAACTTATCCTTGACATCATCCTGGTTTGTCATAGTTGGTGCATACGCGCTAATGATGGTGGCATGTTTTCTTCCATAGAACAGAGGGATCTTGACCGTCATGAGTCGGTCATTTATTCCCTTTGGGGGCCCCGCTAACTTGCTGACAATTGCTGTTTTGATTGCAAATCCAACCCCTGCTTCTCGTCTTTCTTCAGTTCCTCTTCCGCTCCAAAAGAATGTATAACCTGCACCCTTTTCGCAAAGTTGGCCCTCGCCTGCAAGTCGAGTTTCACTCAGTGCTGCTATGTCAATGTTGTACCTGGCCAGTTCTCTCCCAATCAGGGCAGTTCGTCTCTCAGGTCTGTTTGCGTTAAAGTCTTTGTCAAGTAAAGTGCGCACATTCCATGCGCCTAGAATGAGGGGGAAAAATCTGTCCTTTCTTTTTCTTATATGTCGACCGCCGAAGTAGGGTACCCACCAACCGCGGTAAGCTGGTTAGGTAATGGTGAAGCATGCAATGTTTAGGGCACCTTTTCTAGCCCCTTCCTCATGCCATGGAGGTGAGCAGTGCTTTCCTAAAGAGGGCTGCTCAGACACTCAGGGGGGCTGCCGAATCCCACTGCTGCTCCGATCAGTGGAAGACGACCATATGGCCTGAGCCGCCTGTGTGTAGGTCTGCGACTACGACTGCCAGCGTACCCACGACTGCCGCTTCGCCGCTCGCCCATCGCCACAGGACTTGTTGGTTGTGAATGGATGGATGAATGGATGAAAGAGTGACTTGCGCGGTGATTTGGATTAAAGTGAGGAAGAGTTGCGCAATTCGTCGACCTCACTCTCTCGCCTGGGTCCATCTCAATCCAGTGGCAAGACAAGTCAAGACGACTGGAGATGAAGTCAGGTGCAGTGGATGACCAGGGCTTTCTACGTGCCTCGCCGTGCTCCTTACGCTCCACAGCGCGTTGCTGGTAATCGCCGTCATGCCCGTTGAACCAACAGGTGGTTTCTTCCGCGCAATCTATCGAATGCAGTCTTCGCCTGCATGGGTAGGCAGAACCTAACTCACCGAAGGTTTATAACCATTCGGCTACCCTCACCTAGTTTAGCCGGCCTGTCAAAGCCGTTGTCCGGGGGTGGCCGCTGTCGCATGCTGACAGCTACGAGGAGCCACAGGTGAGAGCTGGATGCCAGGTTTGGACCAAAGGTGGCTGAGCTGCCCTGAAAAGGGCATGACAGCTCCTTCACCAGAGGTACTACCAATACCTGACTTCCCAACACCCCCAGTTGCATGTTAGTGACCTTGGCATACCACTTCAATGAAAGTCTTCGCAAGCATGCATTTATGAAAGTCTGTAGCCTTTTTGGTTGTTGGTTTTGTTGTTGTCCATGTTTCAGAGTTATACAATAGGACTGACTTGACATTTGAGTTGAATATTCTTTTGATTTCTAAATATTTCCAATGCAACCAAAATTTAATTAATGTGAATTAAGTAATAAACTACGAATATAAACGGTCTTTGATGGTGACATATGATGTGCCGAATGTTTGGGACTTGATTTCTCCTTATCTCCATTTATTTCTCAGTGCAATGTATTCTTTTTTTGTTGTTGATACCATTGTCTATACTTCCAACAGCGTCTATATTGCTGCCAAGATTAATGTATGACTCTAATCTTGTGTCAATATTGCTGCCAAGATTAATGTATGACTCTAATCTTGTGTCAATATTGCTGCCAAGATTAATGTATGACTCTAATCTTGTGGGGGTGTTTCTTCATGTGCAATACTGTTATCGTTTCCTATTTTTATTGTTATTATCTTTGTCTTTATTCCTTATGTTTTTTTCTCTATGAAAACTCACTTTTTTTCTTTCTGTGTAAAAGGAATCAAGCCCATCGCCAGCGGCATTTCCTTATTACTTGTTTTATTGGTTTTATTTATATATATATATATAGATATAAACAATAATAATAATTATATACACGTGTGGCCGGGGGGGGGGGGGGCACGGAAAAAATAGATGGCTGAGGGAAAATAAAATGTTGGTTCGAGGCATCTCAACCCCTAAAGCCAGTCATGGCTCCAGAGCACAACTGATCTACTGGAGTCTTTCTATAACGTGCCGTATATTTCTATGAAGTGCTATATTTTTCTATAAAGTGCCATAAACATATAATCTTGAAAAGTCATAATTTTAAATTAATTTTTAATTATACAAAACTTTAAATTACCTCATGTGGTTTAGGTGGAGGGGAAGTGGAGGGGAGGTGTTTGAAGAGACAAATACAGAAAAGAGTTGGTTCTCTCTCTCACGCATGTCGTAAGAGGCTAATAATATGATGTGCACGCGGCTGACAAACTCATCATGTAAAACAATTTATTACAGAAACTACCGGGAATAGCAGACGAATGATGTGATGCAGGCGTCCTTGTGACCATCTGCTGTGGTGGTTTCTACTTGTGTCATAAGAAGATGGGAGGTGCGGTAGCACAGTGGTTAGTGCACTGGCTTCCTAGCTAGGTGGTCCATGGTTCGATCCCCAGTTGAGGTGGGATTTTTTAGACCGCAAACGGCTTCGGGGTCGGCCCAGCCTCATGAATTGGGTACCAGAACAACTCTGGGAAGGTTGAGGCGGCCGGCGTGATGCTGACCACATCACCCCTAGTGTGCCGAAGGTCAACAACATACGGGCCTAACACCGTATTCCCAATATGCCTCAATAGGCGTGTAACGGGATCCTTTACCTTTACCATAAGAAGAGATAATGGAAATTAATGATTTCTCTCCCAATTCCGGGTTGTATATTATGTCATTTAAATTTGTTTAGCAACAGAATAAACAACATTTACAAAGATATTGGGCTTAGATTTCGAGAGTTGCACAAAGGACGCCTAACATGAAAATCAAAACATCGGCTAAAGAAAACGTTTAAAAAAAAATAAATAAAAAATTATAAATTCATCTGTTACTGAAACCATACTGGCCGAATAATTTTTTCTCTCTTCAGTTTTCATAATATATTCCTAAATTTGTATGGATAATTATGTTCTGCAATTGTTGGAATCTAACATGATAAGCCACGATATCTTGTAAACGTCTTACAATCCCCAGGCTAATATTGGATTAGGACGGAATGAGCTTAGATATCGTATTGCTGTATAATTTTCGATTTTTGTCTTCAATCAGTTAAATATCAGATAAATGTAGAATTTTCAAAAAAATAACTGAAATAACTATAATGGAAATGTGGGACAAAATGAAATAGACTGAAATTTCTTGTGTCATGAAACAATATCTTATAATAGAAGGGAGGGGAGAGAGAGAGAGAGAGAGAGAGAGAGAGAGAGAGAGAGAGAGAGAGAGAGAGAGAGAGAACGAACGAACGAACGAACGAACGAACTTTATTTTCAAAGGGTTGAGAATTGGGCACGCAGGCCCGTCTGACATTCTGCCCTTCCTTCTCTCACCTTTCATACTGAATTCATTTATTCTCATATGCATTTTACATATCAAATTCAAGGAATTCAACGTTGTAAAGTAAAATAATAATATAGCACACTCATATTAACATTAATTACTTATAAGCATGACATAACATATGTTGAAAAGTACAAACATGATCAGAGATAGATAGATAGATAGATAGATAGATAGATAGATAGATAGATAGATAGATAGATAGATAGATAGATAGATAGATAGATAGATAGATAGATAGATAGATAGATAGATAGATAGATAGATAGATAGATAGATAGATAGATAGATAGATAGAACGAACGAACGAACTTTATTTTCAAAGGGTTTAGAATTGGTCACGCAGGCCCGTCTAACATTCTGCCCTTCCTTTCTCTCTTCTTCCATAGTTAATCTATTTATTCTCAAACGTATCCTAAATGTTACTTAAATAATAAAATAACAAGAAAGTACAATAAAATAAAATCCCAACATTGTAACAGTACAATAACAGTTACACAAATTTACAGATGCGTATCATAATTTATACTAAACAGGACAAAATTAACTTTAAAACCTACATATGATGTTATGTAATAATAATAATAATAATAATAATAATAATAATAATAGCCCCTTCAGTCATAACTGACTATGGGAATGCGCCCCTGAGGTGACAGCGTAATTATTTAAGAACATAACGAAATTAGGGTGGCATATAATCTGCACTCATGATGTATTTGAAAAGTCTGTGATTGAATGAATATGGACTAAGAGTATTTTTTAAGTCGTGTGGAAGAGTATTCCACAGATGAGCAGCAGAAAAAGCTAAACTTTTCTTGAATAAGTCGAGCCTAGGCTTGGGCATGTGTAATTTATTTAAGCGTTGACTGCGTCTTCCGCTGTATTTGAAAATAGGCCACAGATACGTTGGAGCATTCTGTGACAAGATTTTGTGAATAAATTTGGCTTTGTTGAAGAGAAGGCGCTTTCTTAGTGGTAATATGTTAAGATATGTATATGCGTCTACACACTGTGTGAGGTTTTTGTCTGAAATTAGGCGCACTGCACGTTTTTTGTAATGAAAAGAGTCTTTTAGTGTTGGACATGGTGCAGCCATCCCAAATTGTGGAACAATAGTCTAGATGTGTTTGTATCTGGGATGTATAGAACATTTTTCGTGTCTCCTCATCTAGGAAATGTTTGATTTTAGCTAACTGGTAAACTTTTTGTGCCGTTTGTTTGGTCAGTGCTTGTACATGCGAATTCCAACTTAAATGTTGGTCAATTATGAGTCCTAGTGTTTTATATTCATTTACATTTTCAATTAAAGAGGTTCCAATGTAGAGCTGAAGTGTTGTTTTCGGCGAGTTTTGTAATTTTTGTCTAGTTGATATTATCATACATTTTGTTTTAGTGATATTTATTTGCATGCAGTTTTCATTGCTCCACTTAATAAGATTGTCTGTGTCGCTTTGTAATAATATTTCTAGCGTGTTGCAACTTTTATCACTAGTATAAATGGTACAGTCATCGGCAAATAGGTCGCAGGATGAGTGCTCGATGTGTAGTGGAAGGTCATTTATGTAAATGGAAAAGTAGAGGGCCGAGAATAGAACCCTGAGGAACACCAGTGTCAATAATAGTTGGGCTTGACAAGGAGTTATTGTACCACACTACTTGCTGTCTGTCGGACAGGAATGATTTAAGTAATGTCACTAGTTTAAAGTTAACTTTCATTGTTTCTAATTTTCTTATTAAAACAGCGTGATCTAACATATCAAATGCTTTCCTAAAGTCTACAAAGATTGCTCCACATATGTTATCGTTATTTATGTTTAGGTGCAAGTTGTCTATCATCTTAGTTAGAGCTGTGTGGCATGAATGCTTTTGTCGAAACCCTGACTGACTGTCAATTAGCAAGTCATTGCTAACTAGGTAATGTAGTGTTGCTTTATGTATGTGTTTTTCTAGTGGTTTAGAAAGCGATGATAAAAGAGAAATAGGTCTATAGTTACCAAGATTACTGTTATCTGACGAGCCAGGTTTGAAGAGAGGATATACTTTGGCAATCTTAAAGGCTGAAGGAAAATAACTTTTAGCAATACATTGATTATATATAAAAGTTAGTGAATCACTAATAGCTGGTGCGGCGTAACGCAGTATTCGATTACTAATTCCGTCAAGCCCTGATGAGCTATTATCCTTAAGGCCAATAAGATAGTTATACACTTCATTAACTGTCATAAAAGGAATGTCGGGTGGAACTGAGTTTGTACATTTGTTCTTACAGAATGCTGAAAGTTTGTCTAAGTCACTACAGGAAGGTGGTATTGTGGATTTCAGACCGTTTATTTCTGCTTGAAAGTGATTGCTGAAGTTGGTGCAAGTAAATGAAGTGTTGGAAGAGAATGAGTCTGGTGCATTACGTTTTTTCGCTAAGGTGTTAATTGCCTTCCATATTTCCTTACTATTTGATTTGTTCTGAACTATATTTCTAAAACGATTTTTCTTTTCTTTCCGAATTAAATATTGAACTTTGTTCCTGTATACCCTGTATGTGTTGAGGTCCTTATTTTTTGTGCGCTTGATCTCTGCCTCATAGCCTCCAACACTTCCTGCGTGATCCACGGAGATTTTAATTGTCGTTTGACGCGAATTTCCTTAGCTGGTACGTGCGTGTCAAAAACATTATAAAAAATTTTTGTCCAGTATTCAATAGCGTCATCCGGATCAGGAAGTTGGTAAACACGGGCGAGAGGTGCAGTTAGCAAGTCATTTAAAAATAATTCCTTACTGAAATGTTTGAAACTTCTAAATTTGATACTTACATGTTTATTTTTTGGAACTTTACATTTATTCTTTGACCATGTACAGCATACTGGATAGTGGTCACTCATTGCAATATTAGGGACAGAGCATTCTATGATGTTTTCTGGGCAAGTTACGTAGATGTGGTCGATTAGTGTGGTTGATGCTTGTGTTACTCTTGTAGGCTGGTTAACTATTTGTTTTAAGTTGTACGATAATATTATATTTTTCCATGTTAGATTTGAATTGTGTATATCGATGTTGAAATCACCAAGAAGAACAACCTCCTTGACTGTGGCAAATACATTGTCCATCATTATGGTGAAATCTTCGTACCATATAGGTCCTGCACTAGGATTTCGATAAAGATATCCCACCAGAAATGGGCCCTGATTCGGTAGCTTTATTTCCAACCATACACATTCTATCTCTGCTGTCTCTAAGTCGTTTCTGCGGCGAAAATTAAGGGAAGTGGAAATATAAACTGTTATACCTGTCTCTTGTTTTTTGCTTGCGTCTCGCCGAATAGTTTTAAAACCATTCAACGCAATGTCATCGTCTGTTATTCTGTCATTTAGGCGACTTTCTGAAAGTCCAAAAATGTGAAAATTATTACTTAGAATGTATGTAAGTTCGGGGAGTTTACCTAGAAGATGGTAAATATTCAGATGACCAAGTCGTAGACCATCCTTGTGAAGCCACGGTACATAATTACCAGCCATGCTTGTATAGTAAAAAGAAAGATATATTTTAAAAAAATATAATAAAAAAATACAAGTTAAAAAACAGTTAGGCTATGCACACAAAAAGCGCAAAATATTTTTACGAATTAATACTTCACCAAGGAAGTGGAATTCAAGAAATGAGAAATTGCAGAAAATACAATATTAAAATAATTAATACAACTAATAAAAAACAATTTCAACTGAGTATATGAAAATTGTCACAAAACAATCAGGCATACAACATATCACACCAGAACTGCTCAACACAACAAAGTGAAGTTAAACGAGAGATGGAAGAAATTAATAATAGTCACAAGTCAGACAAGTATACAACACTTCACACCTTAACACCGAAAATTCTAACAAATTGAAGCTACGCGTGATAATAAGAAATTTAAATTGTAACGAAATAAGTAATCAAAGAAAATTTTTTTAGAGGATATTAACCGATAAACTATTAAAAGTTCTGATTATTACCGTTGTATTAAAAAATCAACAAATGTTCAAATGGAGTGAAGGCTGTAGTAACAGAGATTTAGTGAAGCAAAGTGTTTGTTCGTCAATAACTGACGTCTCTGCCGGGCATATAATAGGGATGACTTTGGGCAGACATCATTAATGCTTGTCTAAGTGACGCTGGGCTGAATTGCATCAGATAGACAAGTTCAGGGTTCCACTGAGGACGATAATAAGAACTAGGGGAGGAAGCATGGTGATCTCTGATTTCTTCCGTCCTTGTTGTAGTGTTGGTAGGAGTATTCTGCGCCTGGGACATTGGAATACTGTTGGTAGAGGTACCTGAGTGGGGCTGCTTTGTGACTAATGGGGGAAACATGGTATCATAAGATTCGGCTTCCTGATTGAAAGTGGCGTTGTGATAGCTGGAAGGCTGCCTGCTTGCAATAGGTGTGCTTCTTTGAGGGGTAGGTGGGGTTTGTGATGTGTTGTAATTATATGTTGATGTCTCAGTAGATTTCGTTGCATTCTCTATATGGGTTGAGCTGTCTTGTTGTGTCCTTTCTGGATATTTTATGTTTTTGGCCAGGATACTGCTTCCCAGTGTTGATGTGTGAATTTGATCTCTGTAGAGTCGTTTCTTAGGTGCTCCTGAGTTAGATGTAAAGAATGGAGTATTGTTGATGAAGCCAAGGCCGTTTTGTTTACAATAGTTCTGTAGTTTTGTGTTGTAAGTGTCCGCTGTGCGACGCTGAAACCCATAGCATGGTGGTATGATTGATGAAATAAAGATGGAGGCTTTGGGAAATGTTTGTTTTATTGTAGCCACCAATCCTGAGGGGTTTAGGCTCTGCTCATTCATGATATCATTAATTCCTACGTGTAGTGTTGTTTTTGTTATCTTGTGATTAATATCGAACTTATTAATTAACGAACTTTATTTTCAAAGGGTTTAGAATTGGGCAAGCAAGCCCGTCTAACATTCTACCCTTCCTTTCTCTCATCTTCCATACTGAATCCATTTATTCTCACATGAATCTTAAATATTACTTAAATAATAAAATAACGATAAATTACAATAAAATAAAATCCCAACATTGTAACAGTACAATAACAGTTACACAGATTTACAGTACCTTATCATAATTAATACTAAACAGGACAAAATTATCTTTAAAACCTACATATGATGTTATATAATTATTTAAGAACATAACTAAATTAGGGTGGCATATAATCTGCACTCATGATGTATTTGAAAAGTCTGTGATTGAATGAATATGGACCAAGAATGTTTTTTAAGTCGTGTGGAAGATTATTCCACAGATGAGCAGCAGAAAAAGCTAAACTTTTATTGAATAAGTCGAGCCTAGGCTTGGACATGTGTAATTTATTTAAGCGTTGACTACATCTTCCGCTGCATTTGAAAATAGGCCACAGATACGTTGGAGCATTCTGTGACAAGATTTTGTGAATAAATTTGGCTTTGTTGAAGAGAAGGCGCTTTCTTAGTAGTAATATTTTAAGATGTGTATATGAGTCTACACACTGTGTGAGGTTTTTGTCTGAAATTAGGCGCACTGCACGTTTTTGTAATGAATAGAGTCTTTTAGTGTTGGACATGGTGCAGCCATCCCAAATTGTGGAACAATAGTCTAGATGTGTTTGTATTTGGGATGTATAGTACATTCTTCGTGTCTCCTCATTTAGGAAATGTTTGATTTTAGTTAACTGGTAAACTTTTTGTGCCGTTTGTTTGGTCAGTGCTTGTACATGCGAATTCCAACTTAAATGTTGGTCAGTTATGAGTCCTAGTGTTTTATTTTCATTTACATTTTCAATTAAAGAGGTTCCAATGTAGAGCTGAAGTGTTGTTTTCAGTGAGTTTTGTAATTTTTGTCTAGTTGATATTATCATGCATTTTGTTTTAATGATATTTATTTGCATGCGGTTTTCATTGCTCCACTTAATAAGATAGTCTGTGTCGCTTTGTATCGTATTTTTAGCGTGTTGCAACTTTTATCACTGGTATAAATGGTACAGTCATCGGCAAATAGGTCGCAGGATGAGTGCTTGATGTGTAGTGGAAGGTCATTTATGTAAATGGAAAAAAGTAGAGGGCCGAGAATAGAACCCTGAGGTGTCAATAATAGTTGGGCTTGACAAGGAGTTATTGTACCACACTACTTGCTGTCTGTCGGACTGGAATGATTTAAGTAATGTCACTAGTTTAAAGTTAACTTTCATTGTTTCTAATTTTCTTATTAAAACAGCGTGATCTAGCATATCAAATGCTTTCCTAAAGTCTATAAAGATTGCTCCACATATGTTATCGTTATTGATGTTTAGGTGCAAGTTGTCTATCATCTTAGTTAGAGCTGTGGCATAAATGCTTTTGTCTAAACCCTGACTGACTGTCAATTAGCAAGTCATTGCTAACTAGGTACTGTAGTGTTGCTTTATGTATGTGTTTTTCTAGTGGTTTAGAAAGCGATGATAAAAGAGAAATTGGTCTATAGTTACCAAGGTTACTGTTATCTGATGAGCGAGGTTTGAAGAGAGGATATAATTTGGCAATCTTAAAGGCCGAAGGAAAATAACTTTTAGCGATACATTGATTATATATATAAGTTAGTGAATCACTAATAGCTGGTGCGGCGTAACGCAGTATTCGATTACTAATTCCATCAAGAACTGATGAGCTATTATCCTTAAGGCCAATAAGATAGTTATACACTTCATTAACTGTCATAAAAGGAATGTCGGGTGGAACTGAGTTTGTACATTTGTTCTTACAGAATGCTGAAAGTTTGTCTAAGTCACTACAGGAAGGTGGTATTGTGGATTTCAGAGAAAGAAAGAGAGAGAGAGAGAGAGAGAGGGAGATATATAAAGAGAGAGAGATATGGAAATACACAGTGAGACAGACAGACAGTCAGACAGACAACAGCCAGACAGACATATAGACATACTTATACATTTATACATACAGCCAGACAGACAGACAATCAGCCATATATATAGACAGACAGACTGACAGTCAGCCAGGCAGACTGACAGACATACAGACGGATAGATTGCTATACAGACAGACAGAAAACAGAGAACATGTATGCTTGCACCCAGATACATATTCATACATACACATATGCGAACAATCATACCTTCGTACATGTACATGTATGCACAAGGAAATATTTCCCCCACTTTTTGCACCCCTACTTATTCCCAATCATCAAAGGTTAAACATAAACAAAAACCCAACAAAGAAGATCATAATTTTTTGCATTTTGTTCTTAGCCCTGTAAACTTTAAGGATCAAGAAGGACAGAACTTTTCTTCTTGATCTTTCCATGTCCGCTTCATCTCTTTCATTTCTATCTCCTGTTCTCTTCTCCATTTGTGTTTTTCGATTCCATAACAAGAACTGACTTGTAATCCTATCAAAAAGTTTACTCAGTGTGTGTACTATCAATCACCACCGCCATCTTCTCATCTCTTTGTTTCACCAGTATTTGTCTTCTAGTCATCAGTTTGACAGTGGTGATATTGTTGTAAGATTTCAACCCTTATATTCTACAAAATCATCTTTTTATAAACGTCTGTAGCTTGTTGGTTGTTGTCTTTGTTATTCTCCATGTTTCACAGCCATACAATAGGACTGGGCATTTGAGGTGAAAATTCAGAATGTTGGACACCTACACCGAAGGATTCATGTGTTCATGCAGCGGCGACTTCTGTAGCGGTGCCTAGACCTAAATAAACAGACCAAGGAAGAAGAAAATTCTACAGTTATGAGCATCGCGAAAGTTCATTATTGATCACATAATCTCAAGCAGTAATGTCAATAGCATTAATTTTGCATTAATTGACAAAGTTCCCGTGCAAATTAGAGATTGGAGATTCCCTCACAATCGTACAAACAAACAAATGGAAATAATGTTTGGCGGATCGCGCGCAGTATTTCCTGCTAAATTCAGACCAAAGAGCAAGTGTTCTGGTCTTATAAGCCGATTAATCTGAAGGACAAGTGTTCGAATCTTTTATGAGCATTACTTTGGTCAGCCTGACATGACCACAGTCAATCAACGCAAGCAGGTTACATAATAGCCTTCCCCCTACCCTGTTATTTTTTTCTAATGTGAGTGAATGACAGACTAAAAGAGAACACATTATTAAACAATTAAACACGACAGAAAGTAAAAGAGAAATAAGATAAATGAAAACAAGAATCGATGAGATTAAGGAAAAAAGCAATCAAAAATATTGATGAAAATAACCGCATAAAAGAATCCAAGTAATTTTGCCAGATACGAAGATAAATACTAACACGAAGACGTGTGGAGCAAAGGGATAAATTTAGAAGATGTCAAATTTTTAGCGTATGTGTTAAATTTCAATTTTGATAGCGAAAGTTTATCAAATATTAAGATTGATTTTTATTTATTTATTTGTGTGTGTGTTAAATAATTGGTCAGAATGCAACGTTACAGTTTTGAAATGCTTGAGAACACAACTAATTTAGCACGCGAAACGATCATAGGAGTTAAAATGAAGCAAGGAATGGAATCTCCAGTGTTAATAAACTAAAAAAAAATTATAAAATTCACGAAGACTTTTACAATATTAAATTAATACAAAAACTTGATAGACAGTAAAGGCAGTCATCATGGTTAAAAAAAAGCAGTCAGAAAAAGATCATCGGAGTAAAAGCTGTGAAGACTTAATTAAGTTAATTAAACGTGTGTCATCGTCACAAAATGACGTGCTAACTGGTGCTGCAAAATATCTCATCATTTCTATTGGTCTCTCATCTGTTTGGATAATTTCTATTTCCCATTGTCTCTTCAGTGTTCTGAATCATTTTTATCGCCTTTCAGTCGTTGGTGTTCTAAATCACATCTATTTGAATCAGTATTTCCTATGGTCATTTGTGTAATGAATCAATTCTCTTTAAATTTCCCTGCCGTTCTATGTGTCCTATTTATGACGGTATTTTTTCTGTTTATATCTTCTTTTGTGTGCTTATTTAACTTCATCATGTAAAACAGATTGCAAGGGGATCCGCTGCTGTAAGGTGCGCCATTGAATATGATAAAATGAACTATGACACGAGAGAGAGAGAGAGAGAGAGAGAGAGAGAGAGAGAGAGAGAGAGAGAGAGAGAGAAAATAGAGAGAGAGATGTTTATTTAAATTTTGGCTCCTTACGGAATATGGAACCACCACTGCAACTAAATTGCCTGCATCACAGCCATGTTTTCCGTGGCAATTTGTTTTACATGATGAGGTTGCCAAACTTATGCACAACCTGACATTAGTCGCCACTTATGACATGCCTGTGGCAGCAGTACTCCTATACTTGCTTTGTTCTTTCAGACACGCCCAGGAACTAAAAGGAATGACTAATCCACGGAAAAAACCCTTGACCTTGTATCTCCAATCAAGGAATATCATTAGAAGGAAAATTCCACACATACGATGAAAAGACGACAATGAACAAAACCAAAAATTAGTGCAAATGAAGATAACCTAAATCGTCTTCTTCTTCATTCACCCTCAGATGTCAACTTGAATAAGTTCAAAGAAAGCAGTGGTCAGCCTGAGGCTGTTGATATCTCCGTAGATTTTCTCCAGGAATGGTACTGGTGATTGCCATATGCGTTTTCTCTGTTCCTCATATGTTGGGCACCTTTGAAGCAGATGTTCGGCAGTCATTTTATCGGTGCCACAGTCACACGCATCAGTAGTTCCTATCTTTAATTTGTTGAATAGATGGTATCTCAATCTGTTATGACCTGTGCGAAGTCTGAAGATTACCACTTGTTCACTTCTGCTGAGCTGGTAATACGGATCATTTTTGTGTGTGGCCTGGATGCTCTTCTTCCCACTTGTGCCTGTACCTGCGCTTGATAAAACTCTTGGCCTCCTCATAGGTTATATTTGTGTCAAGTTGAGGAAGTTTTCCCCCTTCCTTTGCCAATCTGTCAGCCTATTCATTTCCAGGGATGTTGCAGTGAGAAGGGATCCACTGTATCACGACTCTTTTGTATTGCTGACATAGTCTGTGAAGTGTTACTCTTAGATCATCCAGTTCAGCATTACTTTGACTTTTCAGCGTTGTAATCACTGACAGTACATCTGAGAAGATAGCTACTGGTCTCTCTGAGCTTTCTTCTGTCATTAGACTTTCTGATGCCGTTTTTAAGGCCTCTACCTCTGCCTCTGCTCTGAAGTTACTTGAAAATTTCCATGTTGCGACTGCTATATTTATTTGTGTGCCATTGCTTAAGCTCAGGAAGACTCCTCCACCCCCATCTTCTGTTGCATTAGTTGCTGATCTATCTGTGTATGCATGGATCCAGGTGTTGCTTGGGTAATGTTTCTCTATAAATTTTGTTGTTAGGACTCTCCTTTCTGTTTCATTCTGGTTGTTCTTTCTCTCAATACCAGGGACGTTTTCTATCATTTCAGGGAAGCACTGTTGTTTCTGTGATAGGGTGGGCGAGATGATGATGATGTTGTGATATGTGATCACCTTCTTACACACTCGCAACCGACCCGATCAACAATAAAACTTTGATTCTTAAGGCAGGTGCTGTATTTATTCATACAACCCAGTCAGTGACTAAGTGTATGAAGCAAACATTAAACAAATAAAACAAAGCAAACAAAACAAAACACACAGCCAGTGCTCGATTGCTAATCTGAAGACGCAAACAAAGCAATGACTAGTTAAAATCATAATAGTTAAATAATGAGAAACACCATGCTCTCACCTGTCAAACTGTCCTTCTTCCACGCTACGTGAAACATTCAACTATCACGCACACACACACACACACATGCATGTCGTCTAGCGAGACTAGTATGGTGTTGTGCATGAGGCTGGCAATCTCACCATGTAACATAGATTGCTACCGAAACCACTACTGCAAGAGCATCTAAATGCTTCATGCGTAGGCAAACCACACTGGTGGCGCCATGCTCCATCAGAAGCGAGAAGAGACATAATTTGTTCCCAAGTGGACCCACGTGCTCTCATAAATCATTTTACACATAACAATAATTAAGTAATAATAAAATGGACATAAAATAATATTAAACTATATGTACAACAAATACTCTCATTAATGAGCATAAACCACCACCTCGCAACTGATCCATCTCAATATTCATCCCTGCACTCCGAAGCATGTCGAATATGCCGACTGATGAGATTGGGAACTCATCATATAAAAAACATTGTTACCGACACAACCACTGCAATAGCATAAAAATGCTTCTTGTGGGCTTGTGATGGACACCAGTTGCATTGGTGTTTCCATGCTCCGCAAGGAGCAAACAGAGAAACACCTGTCTCAACGTGCCTTACGCCCAAAGGAGTGGCATTGCGCTTACCAGAAATCTAAATGGCTATTCTCACCTCACTCAAAGTAATCCACTATAGTAGCATTATGATCAATTATCGTGAAATACACTAAATTACTCTTACATTAAAGAATAAAATAAAATTACTCTTGACTTAACAACTAGAACTAAATTCATCACATAAAGGAGATTTAACACGAAAACTATCTCTTCCATTACTGAAGAAAATTACCTTAACCTAACTTCACCCACGTGTCAATTCACCCGATATAAAATAACGTAACGTTATAGGCTTACAACGCGTGATAACTAAGCGTGTTATGCAGACTCCATGGCGCCATTTTTATGTAACAGTGCATGACGCTTTCCATGAACACGTGGCTGCCATCTTGCCAACAGTTAATATTATATCAATTACAGTCCCAGATAACATCTCTGTCCAGTTCCATGTATGAAATACTTTCCTACTCTCTTTGCCTTTCTTGCCCGGTCTGATGAATGAAATAATTGCTACTAAACCCTTACAGCCGCAATCTGGACTTAACACTAGTAAAATCTATCCACACATTATTTTCACTCATCTATCATTTCAGAACTATATGTCCTAAAAGAAATCTCCTTAGGAAACACATTTATCTATCTGTTTTGTTAAACATGATACCAAATATGTAGCATATCTACATCCCTATATCTTTCTAACACTATCACCTTCTACCTAAATTAACTCACGTGTCATGTCTTTGTTCTTCTTCTACCCACACAGGGCGTGCCTAACTTCGTTTGTTCTCTCTTGGCGGCTCTTGCAAAATAGGGTCTTTCGCACGCTTAGGCACTTCTTTAAATACACCGCTAAGCCTAATCACTCAACTTAGTCCGCGCGCGCAGTAATTTGGCCACTTAAATAACACTCGCCTTAGATGCTCTAGAAGGAGCGAAAACACAAATATAACACACAACTATTTCTAGGCTTTATTGTGGCCCAGTAATAAATCTTCTTCTTGAAGATAATGTGGTAAAAAGGCAGTGAACCACTGAGACAATGACGATGACAAGATGGCGCGGTTACATTTCCAAATAGGTATCTTGTGTGCAGTACATATTGGCGTACTTGTTGATATTGCATTTGTGGGGTCTGCTCTCATCTTTGTTTTGACTGTCCCTACAAAGTTGCTTCGCTTCAGTCTTCCCCTTCCAAGTCCATTTATTCTCTGGTGCATTGGGTGGTCTATCAGCCTCCTGAATTTCTCGGCTTGTTGCTGGGCTCTGCTATCTCTTCTATCTTCCATAGGCTGGAGGTGAGTAATCTTTTCCAACTCTTCAATGGGTGTTGACTTCATGCCCCTTGTTATGATTGTCAATGCTTGGTTTTGGGTTCTGTTTATTTTGTCAAAGTTCGACTTAGCTGCCGTTGACCATGCTGCAATGCCATATTCTAAGACTGGTCTCACTCGCCCAGTATATAGCTTCTTTAGTACTCTCTCGTCTGCTCCCCAACCCGTGCCAGCAAGTTTTTTCATGATTGCCATTCTCTGCCTTGCTCTTGTCCTGTTTTTATCAATCTGGGGTTTCCAAGTCAAGCGGCAATCAAAGGTAATGCCTAGGGAGTTTGGGTTTTGATCCAGATGTAGATTTTTTCCCATTTAGCACCAATTTGGAGATCTGTGGTTTGTTTGAGAGAGAAAACACTGTTTATGATGTTTTCCCTTCATTTATCTTTACTAGCCATGCCTTGGCCCACTCATCCAATGATGTTAGGGCTTGCTGCATCTGAATGCTTGCCGTGGTGATATATTCCTCTGAGATCCACAGGGCTAAGTCGTCTGCAAAAGAGGCATTGTGAGTTCTTCTTTGAATATTCTGTGATATGTCATTAATATATGCGAGGAACAACGTGGGCGACAGGACTCCCCCTTGTTGAACACCCTGCTCCAATACCATCTTCCTACTGGTCTGTCCTTGTAGTTGGACTCTGGCAGTTCTATTCTCAAGATAGTGGCTGATCCAATTGAACATTCTCCCACTCACTTCACTTCTTTGCAGCTTGACTTTTAGTCCATCTTTCCACACTTTGTCAAATGCTTTTTCTAAGTCCACCCAAACCACCAGTGTGTGCTTTTTTCTTCGAAAGGTCCTCAATGTTCTGAGTTATATAAGTGATCTGATCTTCAGTTGATCTGTGTTTTCTGAATCCTGCTTGGTGTGGGGGCTAAGAGATATTTTTCCTCCAGATGCCACATTAGTCGGGTATTAATTATGCGCTCCATCAATTTTCCAACACAGCTAAGTAGACTGATAGGTCTGTAGCCATTTGGTTCTGTCTGAACTTTGTCTTTCTTAGGTATTGGAATCAGTATGTCGTCTTTTCATGTCTGTGGTACTATTCATCTTTTCCAGCTGCAGTTTAGGATGGCCAGAAGCTTCTTTTTTCCTAGGCCTGTTAGCATTTCATTTGTTATCCCATCTTTTCCAGGTGACTTCTTTTTCTTTATCGCCCTCATTGCCTCTTCCATTTCTTGCATTGTTAACTTTGCCATCATGTGTTCTTCTAGTGCAAGCTTTTTGTTGTCATGACTCCTTTGTTCATCAATGATGGCCTTTCATCTGTTTATAGGGACATCAATGTGGTTTGTACCAGCATAGTGTTCCATGAGTGCATTCGCAGCTTTTATCCCGAGAGCATATTTTAACCTTGTTTGATTGTGATGTGATTTTTGTAAGGTTCAAAATTCTAACTAGTTTCCACAGTTTGTTCCCTTCTTTATCTAGGTTGAGATTTTCTGTTGTGTGCTTCCAGCAGTAGATAACCTAAATGAGAACGCTTATTCCAAAAACCTAGCCACATTCTTTAGGGGCAAAATACCATTCTGAACACCTTGCATACAACCACTTTCTGAAATTTAGCATAACTCTTCTTCTTCTTCGTTCACTTTGAGATGACGACTTGAATATGTTCAAAGAAAGCAGTGGCCATCTTGAGGCTGTTGGTTTCTCTGTAGAGATACGGAAATACGGAACAAATACTCAGTACAGATAGCCTTCCTGAAACAACTGAAGGACGCTTGGTTATGACTGAGAAGATAGTGTCTTTAGTAAACGATGTAAACAGTTATTGAAACAAACGTGCAGTTAATCGAAATTCATAACTTTAACCGAGGTGTGTCAGGCTTGCCGAACAAATGAATCTGCTAGCGATGATGAAAGGAACATTGTTTCCTTCAATCATTCATTCAATCATTTATTCAATCATTTAGTCATGACCTTCCAGCCACCTAAGGAGCACTGACCTTCAACAAATTTACGCCAAGTCGTCCAATCCTGTAACTTCTGTCCAAGGTCTTTAACTGTCTTCTTTATTCCATTAATGTCTGTGTCCTGTCCTGTTCTCTGTGTGTTTTTTCGTTTCCCTCTGCCTCTCCTACAGTTCAGGATTCCAGAACAAGAACTGCCTTGTAATGCTAATAACAGGTTTCTTCATTGCCTGTCCCATCCATCGCCAGCCAACTGGCGTCCCATCCATCGCCAGCCAACGTTATGTTTTGGAATGAAAGCAGAGAAAAGAACATGCAAGAAAGTCTACCACGCAAAGAAAAATTAATTTACACTTATAACATTTTGCTTCTGATCGATAACCCGGTTAATGGCCTGTGCCGACAGGGTTCCAAAGCAATTAAGATACGCCCCACAAAGTCTCATCGGACAGTATGGCTTCCTCAGATTTGAACATCGTGTTCGAATGACTGCCCAGGTTATGGCGGCCTGATAGATCCGGGTCACCAGTGTCCGGTAGCGCCAGCCCTAGGAGGTGCGAGGTTCAACATCAGCAGTTTCTACGGGGCACTGACAGGGATTATTAAAAAACTCACGTTAAAAAACGTTGTAATTTCTCCCTATATAAGTAACGAGCAAATAACTTGCCACATACATGGCCAGATATTAATTATGCTGTGTTCTCTTTGCTGCATGTCATGAAGACGGCACTAATTCTCCTGTGGTTATTTCATTTCTTTTCATTCCACTTCAACTTCATTCGATCCTTGTAGTCAAACTTATCATGACTTGTGGTCAATGGCTTATAAACGACGACAACAACTGAAAGTCCTGCGTGTTATTTTAATCGGTGTTCAATTTAGCTGTTAGGATGCAATACGCGTCTTTTCCGTATTTTCCCGAAAAAGGTGGCGGGATTATTTTAATTGCTCGGTTCAGAACATTTCACTAGACGTAGGTAATATGGAGATAATAAAATTCTATACTACGCTCATTTAATCGTATATTATAAATATCAGTTTGGTTAAGAGCAACTTTATTGAATACTACCTCACATACATATTTAAAAAAAAAAAAACTAATCATTCTTACTTTTGGTTCGGCCACATCTTTCATCGTATTTCCCACCTCAAATCTCTTTATTACTTTGCGCTCAGTAGACATGGTTGCCAAACTGTTGAATCGATCTTTTTGCACTGACGATCGGAAATATGTTTTAATAAGATTTAGCTTCGAGAAGCTTCTCTCTCTTGGGGATACAGTTAACGGAATAGACAAGAAGATTTGAAAATAAATTGGTACATACATTCGGGAATGCTCTTCATCGATTATTATATGCTAAACATTGGAGCATTTTAGGGGTGTTTCTACTATCAGATGAAAGAATTGGGGTTAACACTTCCAGTCCTTCACAAAGCCTTTAGCCATTTATGTCAACTGATTTTATAGTTGAAGCTTGTATGTTTCCTGCACTAGTTTCGAATGTGATAACGTCCTGCGCGGGACTATTCTTGGCGCGGGGCCCGATTCGGAGGCATCGGTGGAATCGGTCTAGACCATGAAATGATCACAGGAGAAAGAATATGTGATCAGGACATGCAGCTGAAAGAGTTTACCAAAATTCATTGTTCGTCCTTTTTGGCGGGTTACTCTCTCGTCTGAACATAATATCAATTAGTAAACGAGGAGGACCCGCAGTGCAACGGCGGTAAACGGAAGAATAAAAATAAAACAAAAATAAAAAAGAGATAAGACAGGTGACCCAAGTTGAATATATATCCAACAGACAAGAACGAAGTAAGTCAGGTGATAACTGGACAAACTACCAGCAAGTCATCATCAGTCTAGGCAGGGAGTGCTGAACTTGGGACAATGGGAAAACAGAGATGGAAATGTATCAACTTGCTATATGATCATGCGGGAAATGATGATGCCATTGTGTACCCCGATGGATCTGTATTCATTGATGAGAAATCAAGCTGGGGTTACTCAGCTAGAGTAAAGTTCGGTGTCTTCGCTATAGACAGCAGAACTTACATGACAACAACCTCCAGCTTAAGAATGGAGATACAGGCAGCTACTGCAGTTCTGAGATGGCTATCTTACTCCGTCAACCAGGGTAGTTATTGTGTTAGACTCTCAGTCCATACTTCGGAATGTTCAAAATGGATAGCTACGGCATGAATGGAAAACATCCATAGAAGCTTCGATCCTGGTCATGCAGGGGCACGCGGTAATGAGAGAGCGAACAGGCCATAGTGGGGACACTGGATATGGTCAAGGAAAATATACTAAAGACAATTAATGATCGGCTGTTAGATGAATCAACAATGCTAAGAGTGCTGGAATTTGGCATCACACGTAAGGCTAGCAGGGATGGATGTATGAGAGGATGCACCCGTCGTGTATACAAGCAGCGCGCAACAGGAAAAGTTAGCATTCATTTCGATATATGCTAAGGGAGATTGAGCACCTATGGGTTTACAATAACAGTTACGCCAGAACAAAGAAAATTGTTTACGTTACGGCCACACTTCGTCAGGAACAAAAAGACAAAAATAGAAGGAAAGAAGGTAAACTAAATAGAGGGAGGCGACAACAATAAAATAAATAACAGCCACGACAATCTGCGGGTTGCGTCATCTTTATTTATTTATTTTCTCACTTAATTTCGCTTTCTTTCTGTTTTTTTTTTTTCGTTTGCTTGTCCCTAGCGGTAGCCTTCTGGTCGGAAGGTAGACAATTTTCTTTGTCCTTTGTCCAACGGATTACATGTTTTTGTTTATCCTGTAATAATATCAACAACGCTATGCGACACATAACAGGGGCTTTAAATTAAGTTTAGTTCATCTCGGCAATGCTTTCAAAGCCGTGTGCTGCGCCCCGATATGGTAGATTATTCTACCAAGAGCTCCCCGTAACTTTGTGTGTTATAGAACATTTCCATAATTCATTACTCATTCCTTTTTGTTATCGCTCCCTGTGGAGCATGGCGCCTCCAATGCAGGTACCAATTGCAAAACATGTTCGCGCTCTTACAGAAGTGGTTTCTGTAGCAATTCGTTGTACTTCAGGTTGGCAGTCTCCATGCACAACGTTATATTAGGTGCTTTGTTATATTAGGTGCTTTGTTATATTAGGTGCTTTGTTATATTAGGTGCTTTGTTATATTAGGTGCTTTGTACGAAATGCCTAATGTGCAGTTGTCGTATTTGTTTTTGTTCCATCAGGGACTCCCCATCCCGGGAAGAGCATGTGATTGCTTGGTGAAGGCTGCAATGGTGACTTCATGCTCCGCAAGGAGCGTATACGAAAATGTTAAATTAATATGAAACAAACATAAAGGTATGTTTTCAGGCACTCGTAAGAAATAAAGAAGTAGAACACTAGACAACAGAAAAACAACAGACATGAGTGGCTTACCCAGGATTTCCCTTCCTTATGTGTTATACAAAAATGTTAATGATGATAAATTATTGTAAGACATTTTTGTTAGATATCACGTTAATATAGTCTTATTTCAATCTAGAGTGTGGTAAATTTCCCTAATGTCTGAACATTTACTCGATGTAACTTACTTAGTCGTTCCTCTTCTATCCGGGGGTAAGGTTTGCCAGATAGAGCACCATACTTTCCTATCGGCTGTCTACCTCCTGGCCTTGTTCCAGTCTAGTCCTCCATCATTCAGAGATTGTCTATTGTTGCCCTCCCAGCGAACTCTGGGTCGTCTTGGAGGTCTGGATCCCTGGCTCCGATATTTGTCGTGGTACTCGATGTAAAGAAAAGCTTAATTGTTCCATTAAAGACTAACAGACACTGATATACGGGAAATATATGGACATCAAAAGAAATCGAGCTCAACATTAAACAAAATAAGAGTCTTCAAGTCAAGTTTCAAAGCAGTCCACAATATGGCTCTTAAACAAGGAGAGTACAAAGAACAATAACCAAAAACCTACAGCTAAACTGGTATAAAATATAATTGTTGGTGAATGGCTCACCTACTCCTAATGTGCAACAATGTTGGTGACGACTTGTAATGACTTTGTAGCATGAAAGACTTGAATTTTTGGCGTCTGTGGCCTAATGGATATGAACGCAGTTTCAATAATCCAGATATACCAGGTTCGAAGCCTGCTGCAGGCGGTTTGGTAGCAGATCGCTTTGTGTGGATTTTTAACAATGGTATAAGCGCCGTACCGTTCAGAAAGCAATGGCAAACTACTGAATGAAAAAATTGCCTAGAAAAATCACAAACAGCCAATAAAAGCTGGGGTTGATTGCCACGTCCTGTAAAGGATACGCAACTAACTTTTATCAAGCACTGCGTCCCACGTAGTAACCGGGGGTGGAAGGGGGGTGGGGGGTTTGGGTATCTGAAGAGACATAAAATAATAGGACTCCTGCTTCCTCAAGCATGTCGTACAAGGCAACTAATGTGAGGTTGTGCATGAGGCTGGCTACATCATCATTCACAACAAACTGCCACAAAATCCACCGCTGCAACAGGATATGACAGCTTGGTGACGTCATGCAATGGGACCAGCAGCAGGTGTTGTTCCATGTTCCACGAGGAGCACAAAGGAACATGACAGTAATGATGAAACTATGTTGTAACTTGTGTCACGTGCTATTACGTCATGGTATAACTTCATTTTATCCCTCTCTATCTTTTGTTATCCCTTTCAGTACATCCTCTCTTTCACAATCTCTCTCCCCTTCTCTCCTCCCTCTCTCTACATATATTCTACCATATGTTTTGCAAATGGCTAAGCAGGCTTGTGGCGGCCAAAACATTTTTCGAATCCAACTCCGACTACTGAAATTTTAGAAGTCCGAATCCGACTCCCGGGTATACTGTAGTTTTTTTTTTTTTTAAACTAGCCATGTAGCGTAAAATTCTGAGTCAGAATCAGGACATCTATTTTTACGGACTGCGACTCCGATTCCACTAAAAACTACCGACTTCACGACTGCGACTCCACAACCCTATGTCTAAAATATTGTTGTTAACTTCGTGTTACTATAACGTGATATAAAAAAGACAATAGAGCTACTGACGCTAATAAATATTTCTGTAAGTTATGCCACGGGCTGTTACTACACTAGTTCTCTATTTTCTCCCTCTATCTACCCATCGTTCTCTCTTTCAGTATATCCTCTCTCTCTCGGTATCGTCTCTCAACTGTTTTCTTTTCTTTGATCCTTGGCCGTTGACTGACAAAGCAATCAGTGATCATCACGCCTAGTGTTGTCTGGTAGGGCAGCAACAAACTGTTTCCACTTTGGCCATTGACCGTTGACTGACAAAGCAATCAGTGACCATCACGCCTAGTGGTGTCTTGTAAAGCAGCAACACACTGTTTCCACTTTGCTCGGTCGACAGCCATCCTTTGTGTGGTGCCTCAGCTTTGGTTCATGTTTAGCATCTCCGCCTCTGCCATGTGGCTTTTGCTTATGACTAAAATACTGTTGTTAACTTCGTGTTACCACCATATGATATTAAACAATCTTGGTTTCTTCGACGCTATAAAACACTGATGTAAGTTATGCCATTGGCTGTTACTAATATAGCTCTATATTTTTACCCTCTCTACGCATCAACCTCTCTTTCACTGTATCTTCTCTCTCTCTCTAATATTTCTTCCCCGCTCTTGTGCATTCAATACCCTTTAGCTCCCCGAGGAGCATAGGTCTTCAACAAACGCATGCTGAGTCTTCCTGTCCTGTGCCATACGCTCAAGTTCTTTCCATGTTTTCCTCATCATTTTCACCTCTGTATCCAGTTCTCTTTTCCGTGTGTTTTTTTTTTTGGTCTACATCTGCATCTCTTTCCCTGTGGATTTCAGAACAAGGACTGCCTTGTAATGCTATCAACTGGTCTCCTTAGTGTGTGTCCTATCCATCGCCATCGTCTTCTTCTCACCTCTTGTTCCACTGGCACTTGTCTGGTTCTTGTCATCAATTCCACATTTGTGACTTTGTCATACCATTTCAGTCCGTCTATTCTACGCAAGCACCCGTTTATAAAAGTATGTAGCTTTTTAGTTGTTGTTTTTGTTGCTGTCCATGTCTCAGAGCCATACAATAGGAATGACTTGACATTTGAGTTGAAGATTCTTATTTTTGTGTTGGACTTGTTTTTTCCTGTTCTCCATATATTTCCCAATGCAATGAAAGCTCCTCTTGCTTTTTGTATTCTTATTTTGATATCATTGTCTGTCCCTCCAAGTCTGTCTATATTACTGCCAAGATATGTGTACGATTCTACATCCTTTAGTGGTGTTTCTACAAGTTCAACCTTGTTATGATTTCTTGCATTTATTCTCATAATCTTTGTCTTTTCCCTGTGTATTTTCAGGCCCACCTGTTGTGAACTCTCATCGAGAATTTTCATTTTCTCTTGCATCTGATTATGGTTGTGGGACAGAAGAGCCAAGTCATCTGCAAAATCCAGATCATCAAGCTGTTTAGTCAGATTCCACTGGATTCCATTTCTGTTGTGTGATGCCGATGTTTTCATAACCCAATCTATTGCTAGCAAGAAAAGAAATGGAGACAAGAGGCATCCCTGTCTCACTCCCGTTCTAATCCTAGACGGTTCTGTAAGTTGTTCTTCATGAAGAACTCTACATGTCATGTCTTCATAAGTCTTCCTTATTAAGTTAATGATCGTCATGGGAACTCCATAATGCCTCATCAGTTTCCAAAGTGATTCTCTGTCTCCCTCGCACTTTTGCATATTACTAACATATTCTTGCCCCGTGTCGGTCGTGGTGGTCTCTTATGAGATAAAGAAAGAACTGGACTACTGTTCCGTTAGGCTAGTATGAGTTTATGTATGGTGCGGGCAACCTCATCAAGTAAGACAAATCGTGGCATAAACCAATGCTGTAAAATCACGTGACTTTTTTCTTGTAGGCTCCTTGCTTTAGCTGCAGCAGTGGCTTCATGTTCCACAGGGAGAGAAAATAGAAAATTTTGATGATGATGATGATGATGATGAACATGTTACTGTTAACGTGCTGTAAACACAATGTCAAATGAAAATACAAGATCTCATGGACGCTATGAATCATGCTGCAGCTTGTACCAGTGGCTATTACGACACTAACTCCATCATTTTCTCCCTGTCTATCCATCGTTTTTTCCTTCACTATATCTTCTCTCCCAATATTTTCTCCCATCTTTCGACCTATCTATCCTCCGTCTCCCTCTGTCTTTTACTCTCAGTTTCTCTTTCCAATTCTCGTTTTTCTTACTCATCTCTTGATTCTCCTGAATCATCCCTCTCTTTCCTTCTTGACACGAGTTATTTATAATTATATTCATTGATACCTAGTGTTTGACTTCGTTGTATCGGGGTGTGTTGCATATGTTCAGTCTTTCTTCCTGTGTAAATTTCTGAAGACAAGTATTTTTTGAACACTTTAATACAATGTTACATCTTTATGGTGTGGGCATTTACGTCCATTACTATTGTACTATATAGTTCTCTAAAGACGTCCGTCCCGTCCCACACAAACGTTTTGTTGCAGTCTTAAAATTATATAAAAGTAGGGTTCCCATAATGTTTTGTTTAAAAACCGGAACATTTCCAAATTTTTACCTAAAAACCCCGGGACATTTTGTAAAAAAACGGGACATGTTAAAAATTAAGGTAAAGCACAATTAAATCTATTATATATTATATGTTGCACTTAAAATAAGATACTGGTATAAAAATACACACATTAACTAACACAACTTCCACTTTAAAAAAGAATTCTAAATTACAAACATACTTAATTAGAAAAATCGCACCTTTAAAAAATACACAATAGTCAAGTTTATATTTCAGATTCATCAGAATATTTATCAGATTTATGGGCCTGTTCAAGAAGTTTTTTTTTTCTTCTAATATTTGGTCATAGAACTCAGCACAAGAGAAATCCTTAAAATGGGTCTTTATAATGGTTAAAGCTTTCACTGTCTCAATTTTAAGTCTGTTTTTTTCGTCTGTCCAAAGCGCATTTATTAATGAAAAAACACGTTCAACAGCTGCATTGGATCCTGGCAGTGCCAAACAAAAACTAACTAGGCATTTCAGGTTCTCAGCATTTATATCCTGCTTTGTAAAATGAGCGAACATCTCACACCATTTTTCACTGACACTTTGATCCTTCAGTTCACTCCACACATCAAATTTGCTTTCACAATATTTTTGTCACACATGCAAACTCATCAAATAAGTCCTCTTCATTCACAGTAAAATTTGGTGACACTGTCTTCAAGAATATGTAGCTTTCTTGGATGTTCTTCCAAGTCACGGACTCCTTTCTCTTCAAATTGATCCAATCCATAGACTGAAGAGGCGTAAGAAATGGTGTACACCACTCCTGAATATATTCAATGCAGGTGTCATAGAAATCTACTGCATAGCTTTAAAACTTTTCAACTGTTATGTGTCCTTCTTTTTCTAATTCTTGCAACTGATTTCTCACAGTAGTGGTAAGAAACTTTTCTGCCTTCCTGTAGTTTAATTTTTCCACCAGTTTGTTTACATCATCCTTCACTTCAATTACTGTTGTCTCTTGCTTTTCAACACATTTGATGGTATCAGAAAAGGTTTTTAACTGGCTGGCAATGAAATGCAGGAGTGTAATTGAAAGTGGATTTTCAAAGAAATTTTTGAGACTGGTAGGACATTGTGAATGGAAAGGAAATATGTCTTCAATGCAGGGAAAATGTCAATAACTCTCTGGACAGCAGGCAAGAGAGAGAGCCATCTTGTCTTGCTGTTACCCAAAACAGTTTTATATTCTGTATTGGTGAATTCGCAAAATGATTTGAGTTCCTCAACTCGTACACAATAAATGTGGAAATGCTGGTAAATCTTGATAAAAAAATTGATAAAGTAACACTACTAAAACACAGAATAAAATCCGTTACCCAAAGATTTTTTTTTCAGGAAGGACCCGTAAAAAGCGGGACATTTGGAATAAATTCGGGACACCGGGACATTTTATAAAAAAACGGGACTGTCCCGAAAAAAACGGGACGAATGGGAACCCTAATAAAAGTCGAGTGCTTCTGGTCTTTGCACTAAGCTGCACGACCCTTAATATAGTGCGCGTCTTTTTCGCACCAAATTTGCAAGTACATTTTAAATAAAAAACCATCTGATTGTTTCCCTTTGTCAGAGGATACATCACATCCCCTGAAAACTGCCACCGTTTTTTATTCCCCTTGTGACAGGGACGAGGATAAATTACATCCCTTGAAAAAAAAAAGCTAATACAATTTATTTTTAAACTTTACAAACATGGATAAAATGACTTCATTCAGAATCAACAAAATGAAATCTTCAGTCTTCTAAGTGTGCTGCTGATGCTAAAAGGTTAAAACGTTTGCTTTAGTTCTTTCCCAGTCATTATTTTGACGGGTATATTTACTGGTGGAAGAATACTTGCTTGGAATTAAACTTCTTTGCATACATTATTTCCAGGTCTGAACAAGAATACTTTTTTCTTCTAATGTAGTACAAAGGACACATAAAAACTCCTACAACAATCTAGACACGCGACCTTCTCGCTTCAAAACTAGCAACCAAGTAACTTGTTAAACTCATCAAATCCAGACAGACAAAAACACCTGAGTTTCACTCAGTTAAACACCGAAACTATTCATGCCACGTAAGTACACACTCGTGACCTAGTCACAGTAGTCGATACCACCCGCCAGTGAGGTAACATCTAACAATCTGTCAGACTCACCCAAACTTCTAAACACAATACAAATACAGTTCCATGTGAAGCACATATATTTTACAACTACTAACTACACAATACCATAAAAACACTCCTTGACACTTCATTTTCTGACTGTGTCTTTACCTTCCTAAATCCACCCCTGCATTTTATTCTTTCTCTGTGTGCCTCCTTCCCTCTCAATCGCTTTGTATTTTTCTCTAGCACTACCACTGTTCCATGCATTTATCAATTACTACGTCCTTCAGTCAGAAGAGTCATCGGATGGATTAATCCTGACAAAGGAGAGACAAGACTCATGAGAGGAATATATTAATTTACTACTGCACTCTAATCGATTGATTTCTTTTTCTTCTACATCTTAAAGAGACACACGACCGACAGCGACACGCAACACAAAGTGTTGCAGTGGCGTCTCGTAAGCTTATATATTAATAAATATGAACTGGGAGGGAATTGTGTGAGCCAATTCAGTGGAATGTTTTAGGGCAACAGCAATATTTGCCAGAAATCCTCAATTACATTTGCTGTAGTTCCGTAATCGGGGGTGAGTTGGGGGGGCAATTATTTAAAAATCTTTATTACATGTATCCCCTGTATCTGTAGAGACAAAGAAAGAATAGGACTACTACACCAGCAAGCATGTCGTACTAGGCAACTAATATGAGGTTGGGCATGGGGGTGGCAACCTTATCCTTTAAAAGACGTTGCCATAGAAACCAACTGCCAAGAGCATGCGACTGTTGGTGCAAGTTTCTATCTGCAAATGTAGCCCCATGCTCCGCCCGGAGCACGAAGTAAAATAATAATGATGAAATAGAAATGTTACATGTTTCTGGAAAAATTATTACAAATAATCAACTACATATAGTGTTCTGAGGAGCGGTTGTTAGGAAACGAAGAGTGAATATAATCACTGCTCTGGTAATAATTTATGAGATAGTTAAAGCATTTTTTCCAAATGTATGTCACATTATACGTTCTTCTTTCTTCTTTGATCCTTAGGCGTCGACTGTCAAAGCAGTCAGTGGCCATCACACCGGGTGCGTCTTATAGGGCAGCAACAAACTGCTTTCACTTTGTTCGGTCAGCGGCCATCCTTCATACAGTGCCCCAACTCTGGTTCATTCTTTTCATCTCGGCCTCCACAGTTCTTCGTCAAGCTGTTTTTGGTCGGCCTCTCTTTCGCTTTCCTTCAGGGGTCCATAGCATAGCTGATATTACACATTGGTTTAAGGAAATAGTCCAGATGATATCATACTTCGTTGTCAAAATTAATACGTGTATCAGTTATAAAGGATGTTAGGGAACGGAATATTAAAGATAGCTGCATGAAAAATAAACAAAATGTATTTTCCCATCTTTAACGGAAATAACTTTGTATTACAACAGTACATGTTTACGGACCATCAACGAATGCAGTCAGTGTAACAAAAGTGTTTCGTTAAAATTGTAACAGACTGGTTGAAAACGAAAATATGTATGGCAAAAAAATAAGACAAGACATAAATGTTTAAAATAATGCTTTTTTCTTGAATAAATCTGAACCATCAGGCAATGTCGTACAAGAGATGAATATGAGGTATGTGGATGTGGCTGGCAACGTCATCTTGTAAAACAAATTGCCACAGAAGCCACTGCTGCAAGAACACATAAAAATGAATGAATGATGAATGAAAGAATCAGCAGGAAATAGGAGGGAACGGCAATTCTGCTGCCATTTAGCGCAACCGCCACTGACATAGTTTACAAGGCGAAACTCGGTAATTTGCGTAACACTTAAAAAATATCAGAAAACGAGAGATCATCTGAGACTTGTGGGGAGGCGCAGTCACACTTGGGGCCAGTACTAATTGGTTGATTTATCCCAAGGCTGTCCTTTGATCTGTCAATCACAGAAAGTGGTACATAAATCATCACTTTTTCTTTTTCACAAGAGCAAGTAGCCCGCCAAAACATGACTGGGGCAATAATAACATTGTGCTTTTTCTGTTGCTTGTCCTGATGAAGGCACTAACTGTCCAGTGGTTAATTCCATTCCTTTTCAACTTCATTGGATCTTTGTAGTCAAAATTATCATGATTTATTGGTCAATGGTCTAGTCCCCCCCAAAAAAAATATAATTAATTAATAATTACAAAAGGAAAGGTCTCCGTGCTCTTTTATTTGGTGTTAAATTTAGCTTTCACAGTGCAATGCGCGTCTTTTCCGTATTTTCCCGAAAAGGTGGTGGGATTGTTTTCATTGTTCGGTACAGGACGTTTCACTTAGACAAGTAGTAATATGTTTATATAACACCGACTTGCGTAGTTGTTCATGTTTCGCCATAACTGTATGTTCCCAGCGCTGTTTAAAAATTCCTCCACTGCCACAATGTTGAACTGTATCTTTTATCTTCGTGGTCCTTTATTTCTTTTTTTCCTTCGATCTTTCTAGCTCTCAAAATATATCCTAGTAGTTTTCATTGCAATGGTAAATATATAGATATCAAACAATTCAGTCTAACACAAAACTACGAATCTTCAACTCAAAAGTCAGATCACTCTTACAGTATGGTTCTGAAACATGGTTTGGTTTTAAGGACTATCTTCGATGCACACGGACAACTCCATCAGTGCTACGATCTCCTCCCTTAGATCACACAAGGAGAATCTCAGCACAGTGCACGAACTCCGAAGCACCGGTGAGAATCCCAATGTGTGTTTGTAGGAATCACACATTGTATAAATAATTTTGTGGTAGGTAGGTTTCCTAATTTTTAAATAATGCCATTGCAGCTGCCTTATGGCCTACTCTTTACGATTTCCAACTGCCGGGGGATTTTTAACGTGCGCAACTTGCACACGGGACCTCCTATTTTTTCACACTTATCCGAAAAGGCTAAACATCCGATCTCACTACCCAGGAGACCAGAGGGGAGTATGATATCATTAGGACCACTGGTTCTGGAAAAAAATGTCCATAAATTACATTTCCTCAACTGGGAATCGAACCCTGTACTTCTAGAATTCTAGGAGGACGCTATACCTCTTAGCCACTCCGACCCCGGTCAAGAAAAAAAGTAACATTTCTATGTCTTCATCATTATTTTACTCTGCACTCCGTAAGGATCATGGAGTCACACCTGCAGCTGCTCCCTTGCTAGAAGCTTGCACCAACAGTCACATGCTCTTGGGGGGTGGTTTCTATTAGTGCCCTGTATATAGAGAGTGACGACAACTAAGGTTCGACCGAAAATGGCGGCCAAACAAGTATCGCCGCAAAAAGGACCCAATCGCGACTTTAAAAATTAGCTACAAATACAGTAGCACATATTTGTATCTAAGGTTCTTTTTCCAGCGATATGGGTTCAGCACCCGTATCGCTGGAAAAAGGACCTTATGGCATGAAAATGGAGACCAAGAAAAACAACGACCAAGAAGTTACAGGCTGTCATAAGAATAGAAGGATTGGAATGTTAAATACTGATCTAACGGCAGATCTCAGTGGGTGATTTGGTAGATCTTTAGCCGACTGTAGAAAAACAAAGAAAACTTTTTAAACTAGAGAAATTTCGGACTAGACCTCTCCTGCCGGCATTTAAAATCGCGGTGTTCCCATGAGTAAAGGTACTTTTCCATCTTCCCAAGGAAAACTCTCGAGCTGGCTATTAAAATGTATTCGTGAACTGCATTGAGATAGGAACGCGATCTTTTCTCTGTCAGGTTCATCATCCGATTTCTCTCCCCTCACACACATACACACATTTGGTAGATCTTTAGAGGGCTCAGTGTTAGTAAAGTAGATCCCAAAATCTCCAGAGTTGCCGACCCCTGGTATATATTATCCGCCTAAAGTCGTTGTCCTTTCTGTGGATCCAACGTATTTATAATCTGCAATGTGCAATAACTCGTGTCCTTTCCTGGTGGGAAAAAGGGGAGGGGGGGTGTGTCTGAAGAGACAATTAAGGAATACGACTACTGCACCCTCAGCTATGACGTAAGAGGCGACTAATGTAATGTTTGTCCATGGGGTTGGCAACCCCACATCATTTAAAACAACCTGCTACAAGAACGACCACTATAGTAGCACATGCACAAGAAACGCCTTGTCGCAGGCTTTATCTGGTCTGACCAACTGCAATGGTGGCTCCTTGCTACTCTAAGTTAGAGATGGCTACTGTGTGTATGTATCGAAACAATGTTTCGAAACAGTATCGTACCCGAACAATTCGATACAGAGCCTTCTTGCCGTGTCGATACAGTCGGTTCCTTTCTGCCTCGCTGTTTTGCAGAGTAGAGATGGCTACTGTGTGTATGTGTCAAACAATGCTTCGAAACAGCACCGACAGTCCGACAGATTCGATACATGGACACAGTTTCAGTTCGTGTCTGCCTCGAATAAACCGTTCGGAACATTAGTATGGAATATCAAACATGTCATATTTTTCGGGGATGTGTTATGATGACTTGATTTTACAAGTGATATTATTTTTGCTGAGAAGTTATAGACACTGGAAATTGTGTCAGTGCTGCAGTTGTCAATGTTTTAGGCGTTATGTTAAAGTTGAAAGTGTCCGTGTGTTCGTATAAATGTAATGGACACTTTATTAGCTCTGCTGATATGTGTACTCGGTGTGGATTTAAATCATTGTCTACCAAGTCTCTCTGACTCTAGTTTGATATCATGTGTTAAACTGTTATTATTATTGTGTTTATTATTATTTCCCCATTACTGCTAGCTTATTCAAATTTACGTTTTTTTTGAAGAAGTATATATTTTTAATGTGGTCACCATTGGATGTACGAACATTATCATAATAGTGAAGAATAAAACGCCATTACAAGAACAGCTATGCTATGGACCCCTGAAGGAAAGCGAAAGAAAGGCCGACCAAAAACAACAAGGCGGAGAACTGTGGAGGCCGAGATGCAGAGAATGAACCAGAGCTGGGGCACTGCACGAAGGATGGCCGCCGACCGAGCAAAGTAGAAGCAGTTTGTTGCTGCCCTACAAGACGCCACCAGGCCCGATGGTCACTGACAGTTTGTTGCTGCCCTACAAGACGCCACCAGGCCCGATGGTCACTGACAGCTTTGACAGCCGGGAACTAAGGATCAAAGAAGAAGAATAAAAATAAATGAAAAAACAGACTAGCCCTGAGACCAGACGAGGAAATAAGAACAATTTTAAAAACTGCACGTGACGAGCTTCAAAGAGTGAAGACAAAATGATCATCATCGTCACTGTTCTTTTCGCTCTTGAAGGCGCATGTAATCATCACGGCACTTAGCCCCCTTGCAGGACGCCTGCATCAAGCATTCTTATGCCCTGTCAGTGGTGGTATCTGTAGCACCTTTTTTACATGATGAGATTGCCAGCCCGACGCACAGACTCTTAATAGTCACCGTGTACGACATGCCTGAGAGAGCAATAGTCCTAACCTTTCTGTGCCTCAACTGTAACATTTATTACTGAATGATGAAACCTAATGTAAGAAGAGTCAAGGAAAACATGAAAATTATTATTTTTCCCTGGAACATAGAAAAATGAAATAACCAAAACGGCAAATATTTTTTCAAGAAAAGATCCCAAGAGAGAGTTATAGACGTACATCCATTTTAAAGAAGAAGACATATTAACCCTGGTTGTCCCATAACTTTCTTGGTTTTACGCAGGCATTAAATTAGATGCTGAAGATATATTTTTTAAACTAGATGTACCCATACATTCTTATCAGAAAATATATTAAATTTGCGTACAATAGAAGAATTGAAGTGTTATGACAAAATCAATATAATATTAAACTGATAACAAGAACCAGAAAAGTGCCAGTGGAACAAAAGATAAGAATAAGATGCTGGGGATGGCTAGGACACACATTTAGGATACATATAGATAGAATTACAAGGTAGTTACTGTTCTGATGTCCCCAGGGTAAAAAAAGTACAGTAGACTACAAACATACGGAGAAAAGAACTGGAGACACCAATGAAAATGACGAGGAAGATATAGACAGACCTGGAGCTGATGGCACGGGCCAGGAAGACTTGGCATACGTTTGTTGAATGCCTATGCTCCTGGGTGAGCTGAAGGATGTTATCACAATATACACAACATCGTTGACAATTTCCGGGAAAATGTACTGACGTCTGTCATTTATCATCAGCATTAATCTTTAGTTCACCAAGGAGCAAAGAAGCTCATGAAAACGCATGCCCCGCCCTCCTCCTATCACGTTTGTTGAAGGCATAAACTCCTTGGGTAAGCTCACGGGTATTAACTGATTGAAAAATAATACACAAAGTATGCAAGACGAGCAAAACTTGTTATTAACTTCAAAAATATATTAACAAATACTGACGTGAATAAAACGTTAATAAATTTGTAATCGAGCACATAATCACGTGAATAAATTTATGTTTCGTGACTTATTAAAAAAGTGAACAAATTGCATGATATAATCACAAATATAGCGTGACCATAAACAGATCGAAATGTCCAACTTTGTAATTTCGCGTCATGTTTAATTATAAAGAATGTCCCACAAATCTAAAAGACCATCAGACGATAATGTTAATATAAAATTACTTTATAGTGAACATTACAGTATAAACCAATTTTTTGTTCAATCGTAGAGTTCCCCAAGGAACAGCATACAGACTCACCGTCTCGAAGCCTGTCATTAAATATTAACAACTGGGTAATATCGATACATTCTGAGGTTCTCAACATTTTCAAATACTACAGCAGTATCACGCCCTCGCAAGATCGATATCAGCATCAATTTTCTTTTCGCTTCCTTATAAATCATACATCCACCACTAAAGCTGGTCACCATGAAGGAAGCCAGCACCAAGCATTCACATGTTCTTACAGTGATTGTTTTTGTAACAATTTGTTATACTGATGAGGTTGCCATCTTCATGCGGAACCTCAAATTAGTCGCATTGTAGGACATATCTGAGGGAGCAATAGCCCAGTTCTTTCTGCGTCTCATCAGAGACTCCAGGGAACTATACGGAACAAGAAAGGTACATTGTCTGTATGTCTGATTTAAGGGAAAAAAGCCAACAATCTTTGTCTTTGTCAAGCATTGTTCTTCTTCCTCTTCCTCGTTCGCCCTGAAAAGGACGTTGGTTGCGTTGTGTCCGTTTACAGCGAAGCTGCGATATTTGCGCCTTTCGACCGACACATCCGACTTCCGCACGGCATTTTTTGGGACCGGGTTTGCCTTCCCTCTTCGATCCCTACTCCGTCAGCCAGACTGCAGTGATGCAGCCTGTTTCCAGGACCACCACTTGGAGGTGGAGTAGAGTTTTGGTCAGCTCTGGTTCCCTGACCCTGACGCAGGCAGTCAAGCTATGGGTCGCTTACTGCATCCTCACTTTTGTTGCGTCTTGGGTCCCTGTCAAACATTCAACCTGTAGATGTTTGTATTTTATGAGAGTTAAGATTCTCCGCTTTCACATAATATAGGTCACATTTGTCAAAAATTATCGTTGATGCATAAAATGTTGGAGAACAACACAACCAAAAACCAAAAAGCTACAGACTTTCATAAATCAGTGATTGTGTAGAAGGGAGCAATTGAATTGGTATGACAGGATCACAAAGTGGAACTGATGACACGAACCACTCAAGTGCCAGTGGAACCGGGGATGAGATGAAGACGCTAGCAGCGGATAGGAACGAACGAACGAACGAACTTTATTTTCAAAGGGTTAAGAATTGGGCACGCAGGCCCGTCTGACATTCTGCCCTTTTACGCACATTAAGGACACCTGCTGATACCATTACAAAGATATCCGTGTTCTGGAATACGCAGGGCTACAAGAGGTGGAGAGAATTCAACCAAAACGTGGAACAGAGAACTGGAGACAAATACGAATATGATAAAGACATGGAAAGACCTTGAGCTGATGGCACGAGACAGGGACACGTTGCATGAGTTTGTTGAAGGTTTATGTTTCTTGGGGAGCTGAAGGGAGTAATGATGATATAATTGACATTTAAAAGTACTGACATAGAACCACTTTGTTTTTTAAATTGGCGTCTCCCGATCAAATGGATTTGCAACTCGACAGAAGGGACCATAGATATGTTACGCCACAGTCATTTATTGGACGCTTTTGCGCGATACCAAGCCCTTGATTTGAATTCAGCGGCTAAACGCAGATGTTAGGAATATTACAAAAATTAAAAAGTACTTTTTTCTTAATATTAATGTTAGGAATATAAAAATTAGCTGGCCGGATGGCCTATTCTGAGCAGTGAACTAATATGTTCTTACTTTTACAGACGGATAGATAATATTGAAGATAATGACAAAAGACAGTGTTGTTCACATCATCGACAGACTGTATTGAATCTAAAAGTGTCGCTAATTGCACAAAAAAACACGACCTCGAGTCGCAGGTGTTCAAATCTACGTAGTATGGAAGAGAAGGGATATTTGTGGTGGCTGTGTCTAAAAATAACTTTTAACGACAAAATTTTGGAGGGGAGAGAAAGGTTGGTTCAAAAATCAAGTACATTTTGTAGAAACACAAGTAGAGACGGACAGACTAACAGATAACCATCCATACTTGACTGAAGCATGACTGAAATGACTTTAGTGTAGGAAATTTGAAATTTAAAATAAACCTAGGCAGTGATTGGCCACAGACAATCATATCATTAGCGCTCAGACGCGAAAGTGGGGCCATTCTTCAATAGTTGTTCAGTGATAGACACAGATTTTAAAGTGTGGTGATTTCCATATGAAAGAAAGTGTAAGAAATTTAGGGACGCCATACTATAGCCAGCAGCTCAGCTGAGTTTTGCTAGCAGTTCTGTGTTATTTATTCATAATCTGGTAAGATTGAAATTATTTCCTTATATATTTTGAATATTGTTTCATGTTTGAGTGATTTGATACTGCCATATCGAAATCTAGCCTTACAAACAAGTAGGGATTTGCTCTAGACCCCCCGCCCTAGTCAGGGTCTAGGGACCAACAATGTACATAAACTCCAACAAGGATTATGCAAGACAGATCGGGTGTTGAGAATAATGAAACGTATTACCTATCCTCTTTTAGAGCAGAAAACTAATAAATATTTTTCAGAATCTATAGTCTGGGAGGATCTATCTGATGTAAAACCACCATGGTAAATGTGCTGTTTGGTCAGAGAGATCTGACCTGTCTGTATGATGTGGTTGTTGTGTCAGTGTTGTGTCCAGACGTGGGTAGAGAATAGATTTTGACACATGGCCCATACTTTGATTGCAGAGCTGCGAGTTTCTGTTGTCAACCAAGCAGTGACTATTCAGTTGGTGACTTTACTCGAGTGTATCTGTGCAGTACTTGTGACAGAGACCACCATTATTGCCCGCCAGCACAGAGAGGTGGGACCACCAGATTTCAGCACCAGAGCTACAACTAAAAGATGAGTGAGCCTCTGGTCTGCTGGACATTCACCAACCCCGTTTAGTTACTAATACCCTCATAAAAATTCCCACCATTTTCTGGACACTGTGTAGTCAATATAGACAGGTGTGATGAGGCCACCCCAACAGCACAAACATTAACTATCCTCCCAAGTAGATGACTACTAGAACATTTTAATAAAACTACTAGTATAGTACATATATATATGTACACTATTGCATTTATGATATAATATTCCATGCATTTCTTTCATAATCTCTAAATCCTTTTAAGTTCTGGTCAACCTAAAAAATTGATCCAGAACAAAATAAATGTAATATAATTTTATCAAAAATTTTACACTATTGAGTTAGTTCAGTGTGTTGTAATATTTGTTAAATATTATTAGTTTTGTTAAATATCTGTGGGTATATCTATAACCTATTACACCACACTACATATCATAACCCTAGACATTTTACGTAGCCACATTCATTAAGAAAAAAAAAAATTAAGTGTGAGGTCGTAGTGGTAGCAAGAAAGGCCTTCTGACAATTCTCAACTACATTTTATCTCAGGAGCCTTCACAGCTGGCCTCATACATTACATTTAGTAATATCACCATCATACAATACCATCAAACACCACTACATATATTGGGGTCTTGTCCAGGGATAATTAGCCCAACAGTAATATTAGGATCTCCTGGTGGGAGAAATAAAATTAGGGGAAAAAATTGTGAAATTTCCTTTAAAATTAAAAGTGTCCCTGCAGATAAAAGTTGGTGAATCTTCACAGCCAGTAATAATTAATTAGTTAACTGGTTAGTTAGAATTAGTTAGACTATAGTCATAAGAAGTACTTAGTGTATTTACTGGTTAGAGATTTATCTTGTATATTATTATATTGTCTAAAAAGTATGGCGGAGCTGGCAAAATTTAGATCAGCTGCTGTGCTCACCGCGAAGGAGATGGGAATGGATGGTCAAATTTTAATTCAATACGTAACGGCTGAATGTGATAAATATATTGAAAGGGAAAAGATTAGAAAAGTAGGCTGAAGAGAAATTGGGTTGACAAATTGAAGAGCTGAGTTAGAGGCTGAGGATTAAGAGGCTGCAGATTGAGGCAGAAGAAAAACGACAGCAAAGGGAGGCAGAAGAAAAAAAGGTTGACTGCCGAAAGGGAGGCAGAAGATAGAAGGTTGCAAAGGGAGCACGAATTACGACTAAGGGAGCTGGAATTACAAGGCCCGGCTCCTGAAAATGGTGCCAGCCCTTTTGCCTCAGATGCTACGCCCAGTCTGGGAGCCTCAAACTCAGCTATGGGGTTTCATTTAGACCATTTTGTTGAAAAAGACGATGACATAGAGGGGTACCTAGGACGTTTTGAGTTATTAGCTACTACATATGGGGTAGAGAGAGAGAGGTGGAGCTTAAAGCTATCACAGGGATTGAGAGGTACTTCTTATGAAGTATTTGCCAAAATGAACAGGGAAGACCAAGACAATTATGACATGTTAAAGCAGGCTTTGTTATTAAGGTACGAGAAGAATGGTGAATTTTATCGTAAGAAATTTAGAAATGCCAAACTGTTGTCTGGGGAGACATACCACCAATTCTCTGCTAGACTAGAAACCTATTTGGAGAAATGGACGGCTCTGGGGAAGACCCAAGATCTTAAGGAAATGATCATGATTGAGCAATTGAGAGAGTCCATGGCTCCAGACATGAGAAAATTTCTCATGGAACAAGGTGCAGAGAAGTTGGGGGAAATTTTAAATGTTGCTGAGAGGTATCAGGCAGCTCAGGCAGAGGTAAGTGGTGCTAAAAAGAAGCACATAGACAATTTTTAAAGCTCCACAGCAATTTAATAAATTTGATAATAGAGAGCAGGGAAATAAAGGTAGGACAAACTTTGAGCGGCCAAGAAATGACTATCGCGACAGAAACTCACAGTTCAATGACCAAAAGTTCAATGAAAGAAAACCGTTGAACCAAGGGAAAAGATGGTGTAAATGGTGCAAGAAGGATAACCATAACACCGAATTTTGTAGAAGGAAACCTTCAAACATTGCTGCAATGAAGTCGGGGACGCAAAGATTAAAGGTTAATCCTAAGGAGCAACAGGAACCTTATCACCCCCCAGTTTGTGAGGATGTTATTTGTAATGGGGTCACCATAAGGTGCCTTTATGATACAGGTTTGGATTATGATTCAGTTGTGAAGTCTAGCCTAGTGGACCCAAGTCAGTATACCACAGAAACAGTGGAAATACAAGGGGCGACTAAGGACATACCACTCATGACACTTCCCATCGCAAGGATAACGGTGAAACTCGCTATGTGGAAGGAGAAATCAGAGCAGCAGTGATAGATGAACCAATCTACCCTCTGATATTGGGGTGTAGATACGTCTTCTTGGGGAATCCCGAGAAACCTGTGATCATGGCGACAGTGCAGACCAGGTCACAGAAGAAGGAGGAAGAAGGTGAACCTATAAATGCTCATCCAGAGGAGATGAGGAAGGCGCAGGCTGAGGATAGGACACTCAAGCCATGTTTTAAAAAATTGCCCAAATGCCACACACCTCCGAGCAAGGGGGAATATTTCATGAAGAACAAACTATTATACAGGAAGAGGAAAACTAGATCCACTGGTCACGGACAGTTAGTTCTTCCCAAGATATATAGGGCAAACTTAATAAGGAGCTTACATGTTGGAAAAGATGGTGACCATGAGAAAGTCGGTACCATCTGCCAAAAGATTGCTCGAAAATACTATTGGCCCGACGTAAATGTCGATGTTGAAAACTTTGTAGAAGCATGTGGCGTATTTCATGAGGGAACACCCACAAAGGGAAAATATGTGCAGGACCTAGAAACGCCACGGGGCAACTTTAGGCCTGAAAGGAAAACTAATTATACTCGGGTAGACAAAGTGGAATGGGAGCCCCCTTTTCACACCCAGTCTTCACTTGAATGGATTAACATGGCCACTATGCGAAAAGTACAAAGAAGAAATTTAACCCAGAATAATCGGACAATCCCTCGGTCAGGATTATATAAGCTGGAAGAACAGAAAAGAGAGCGAAGATCTCTCATAAACAATCTTAAGTGGGGAGACAAACCCCAGAGAAAAATTGGTAGTGGTCGATTTGTGAGTGATGATTCTAGGAAGAAAAGTCCTCACTATAGGGCTTCTAATGGACGGGACCTGACGGGTTCCAGGAAAAATACGTATGATAAATTAAAGATCCAGATGTAGCCCTATTAAGGACCTGGACAGATGAGAAGGCGGAAGAGACTGTTACCTCATCTTATCAATATGTGAACGAACTGACCAATCGTTTGAAAGCTGGATGGAAACTGGCAAATGATAATTTGAAACAAGCCAGGAAGAAACATGCAGCATATTTTAATAGGAAGGCAAAGGACAGGGAACTGGCAGTCGGAGAGAAGGTGCTGCTTCTACTACCCGGAAGCCAGAATAAATTACAAATTGGTTGGCAAGGTCCATATACGGTTCTAGAGAAGGTGTCTAGAACAAACTATAAAATTGACAAAAAGGGGAAGGAAAAAGTTTATCATGTAAACCTGTTAAAGAAGTATCTGGACAGACCACTCCAGGAAAGCACCCCCTTATTGACCTTAGCTATTGCAACCCAGATGCAAAAAGAACCACTCACCTCACATGAATACCCATTACATCCTTGTGAAACAGCAGCACAGGTAAAAGTCAGTAAGCACCTGACTAAAAACCAGAGGGAGAGAGTTCAACAGGTTCTGGAGGAACATACAGATGTATTAACAGATAAACCAGGCCATACAAATTTGCTACAGTATGACATGAAACTGGTAGACTCAAACCCAATCTGTATGAGAGCCTATTCTATTCCGTTCGCGAAGGAGAAGGCATTGAAGGAAGAAATAGAGTATTTGTTGAAGGAGGGGATTATTTCGCACAGTGAATCATCTTTTAGTTCTAGTGTCGTTTTGTTGAGAAAACCGTCTGGGGAACACAGACTGTGCATAGATTACAGGAAACTGAATGCTGTCACAGAAGGACAAGTGGATCCATTACCAGACACAAAACAGTTATTTGCCAGACTGAACAAGGCAAAATACTTTTCAAAGGTGGATCTTAGTAAAGGCTATTAACAGATCCCAGTGAAGCCTGAAGTGAGACCTTATTTGGCTTTTAGCACTTCGGATGGACATTATGAATTCAATATGCTACCATTCGGACTGAAAAATGCTCCGAGTGTGTTTTCAAGGATGATGCGCAAATTGTTGGATCCCCTGAATAACCCATGTATCACAAATTTCATGGATGATATTCTCGTCGCCACAGAGACATTTGAAGAACACATTGAAGCTCTGGAGATGTTGTTTGATAGACTTCGGGAGGCGAATTTGACTGCTAGGCCAACAAAATGTTGTATTGGATGTAAAGAGTTGGAATTCTTGGGACACACTGTATATCAGGGTAATATGACCCCTGATCCTAAGAACTTGGAAAAACTGCAGAGAGCACCTAGGCCGCAAACAAAAAAGGACGTGCGATCATTTGTGTCGTTATGCGGATTTTATCAGAAATACATCAAGAATTTTAACGCTATTTGTGCTCCTCTGACTGATCTGACTCGCAAGGGACTTCCAGATAAAATTATTTGGACTGCACAATGTGAACTAGCGTTCCAAGAGTTAAAGGAAAAACTCACTAGCAAGCCTATTCTCAAACTGCCTGATTTGACACAGGACTTTGTCTTAAGAACCGATGCAAGTAATGTAGGACTAGGAGGGGCTTTGTTGCAAAGATCAGCTTCACCTGATGGGGAACTGAAACCAGTCGCTTATGCAAGCCGCAAATTGAATAGGGCGGAACAAGGATACTCCACAAGCGAAAAAGAATGTTTAGCGTTAATATGGGCAATAAAGAAGTTTCAAATCTATCTGTATGGTAGGACATTTGTGGTGGAGACGGACCATCAGCCTCTCGTGTTCTTGTCTCAGGCTAAGCATGGAAACGCAAGATTGCTGAGGTGGTCTTTATTGCTTCAACCTTATCAGTTCAGTATCCAATATATCCCAGGCAAATTGAATGTCGGTGCAGATTTCCTCAGTCGGCACCCCTGTGATCAAAATTAGAGTAGTGGCAGACGTGAGGAGTAATTTTACCTATGTGTATCGCTGGTTTTGGAACTTGCCATAGGCATGTTTTCAAGTGGGGAGATGTGTAGTGAAATTGACAGAGATACAACGGTAAAATCCCTCCAAAGATAACATTTAAGGATAAAAAACATAATGCGTAGGCTGCGAATAGTACATGATCGCCTAGACCGCGGGTCATCATCCTCCATAATAATTGACTTGCTAAACAGGAGGGAACGGCGGATCAAAAAGGAAAAAAATATGACTGGAAAGATTGCGTGAGACTAGAAAGGCTAAGGAGACGCAATTGGGGGGGAAACGGAGAAAAGTCACGTTTCCCAAGTTGACATAAAAAGTAAGCAACTCGACAGAAGGGACCATAGATATGTTACGCCACAGTCATTTATTGGACGCTTTTGCGCGATACCAAGCCCTTGATTTGAATTCAGCGGCTAAACGCAGATGTTAGGAATATTACAAAAATTAAAAAGTACTTTTTTCTTAATATTAATGTTAGGAATATAAAAATTAGCTGGCCGGATGGCCTATTCTGAGCAGTGAACTAATATGTTCTTACTTTTACAGACGGATAGATAATATTGAAGATAATGACAAAAGACAGTGTTGTTCACATCATCGACAGACTGTATTGAATCTAAAAGTGTCGCTAATTGCACAAAAAAAAACACGACCTCGAGTCGCAGGTGTTCAAATCTACGTAGTATGGAAGAGAAGGGATATTTGTGGTGGCTGTGTCTAAAAATAACTTTTAACGACAAAATTTTGGAGGGGAGAGAAAGGTTGGTTCAAAAATCAAGTACATTTTGTAGAAACACAAGTAGAGACGGACAGACTAACAGATAACCATCCATACTTGACTGAAGCATGACTGAAATGACTTTAGTGTAGGAAATTTGAAATTTAAAATAAACCTAGGCAGTGATTGGCCACAGACAATCATATCATTAGCGCTCAGACGCGAAAGTGGGGCCATTCTTCAATAGTTGTTCAGTGATAGACACAGATTTTAAAGTGTGGTGATTTCCATATGAAAGAAAGTGTAAGAAATTTAGGGACGCCATACTATAGCCAGCAGCTCAGCTGAGTTTTGCTAGCAGTTCTGTGTTATTTATTCATAATCTGGTAAGATTGAAATTATTTCCTTATATATTTTGAATATTGTTTCATGTTTGAGTGATTTGATACTGCCATATCGAAATCTAGCCTTACAAACAAGTAGGGATTTGCTCTAGACCCCCCGCCCTAGTCAGGGTCTAGGGACCAACAATGTACATAAACTCCAACAAGGATTATGCAAGACAGATCGGGTGTTGAGAATAATGAAACGTGTTGCCTGTCCTCTTTTAGAGCAGAAAACTAATAAATATTTTTCAGAATCTATAGTCTGGGAGGATCTATCTGATGTAAAACCACCATGGTAAATGTGCTGTTTGGTCAGAGAGATCTGACCTGTCTGTATGATGTGGTTGTTGTGTCAGTGTTGTGTCCAGACGTGGGTAGAGAATAGATTTTGACACATGGCCCATACTTTGATTGCAGAGCTGCGAGTTTCTGTTGTCAACCAAGCAGTGACTATTCAGTTGGTGACTTTACTCGAGTGTATCTGTGCAGTACTTGTGACAGAGACCACCATTATTGCCCGCCAGCACAGAGAGGTGGGACCACCAGATTTCAGCACCAGAGCTACAACTAAAAGATGAGTGAGCCTCTGGTCTGCTGGACATTCACCAACCCCGTTTAGTTACTAATACCCTCATAAAAATTCCCACCATTTTCTGGACACTGTGTAGTCAATATAGACAGGTGTGATGAGGCCACCCCAACAGCACAAACATTAACTATCCTCCCAAGTAGATGACTACTAGAACATTTTAATAAAACTACTAGTATAGTACATATATATATGTACACTATTGCATTTATGATATAATATTCCATGCATTTCTTTCATAATCTCTAAATCCTTTTAAGTTCTGGTCAACCTAAAAAATTGATCCAGAACAAAATAAATGTAATACAATTTTATCAAAAATTTTACACTATTGAGTTAGTTCAGTGTGTTGTAATATTTGTTAAATATTATTAGTTTTGTTAAATATCTGTGGGTATATCTATAACCTATTACACCACACTACATATCATAACCCTAGACACTTTACGTAGCCACATTCATTAAGAAAAAAAATTAAGTGTGAGGTCGTAGTGGTAGCAAGAAAGGCCTTCTGACAATTCTCAACTACATTTTATCTCAGGAGCCTTCACAGCTGGCCTCATACATTACATTTAGTAATATCACCATCATACAATACCATCAAACACCACTACACTATTCATCAACAGCGTCTTCTTTTCATTTCTTGTTCCATTGGCACTTGTCTAGTGCTTGTCATCAGTTCCACATTAGTACTCTTGTCATCAGCTCTACATTAGTGATCTTGTCATAGGTTCCACATTAGTACTCATGTCATCAGTTCCACATTAGTGATCTTGTCATAGGTTCCACATTAGTACTCATGTCATCAGTTCCACATTAGTGATCTTGTCATCAGCTCTACATTAGTGATCTTGTCATCAGCTCCACATTAGTGATCTTGTCATCAGCTCTACATTAGTGATCTTGTCATCAGTTCCACATTAGTACTCTTGTCATCAGCTCTACATTAGTGATCTTGTCATAGGTTCCACATTAGTACTCTTGTCATCAGTTCCACATTAGTGATCTTGTCATAGATTCCACATTAGTACTCATGTCATCAGTTCCACATTAGTGATCTTGTCATCAGCTCTACATTAGTGATCTTGTCATCAGCTCCACATTAGTGATCTTGTCATCAGCTCTACATTAGTGATCTTGTCATCAGCTCTACATTAGTGATCTTGTCATCAGCTCTACATTAGTGATCTTGTCATCAGCTCTACATTAGTGATCTTGTCATCAGCTCCACATTAGTGATCTTGTCATCAGCTCTACATTAGTGATCTTGTCATCAGCTCTACATTAGGGATCTTGTCATCAGCTCTACATTAGTGATCTTGTCATCAGCTCTACATTAGTGATCTTGTCATCAGCTCTACATTAGTGATCTTGTCATCAGCTCCACATTAGTGATCTTGTCATCAGCTCTACATTAGTGATCTTGTCGTCAGCTCCACATTAGTGATCTTGTCATCAGCTCTACATTAGTGATCTTGTCATCAGCTCTACATTAGTGATCTTGTCATCAGCTCTACATTAGTGATCTTGTCATCAGCTCTACATTAGTGATCTTGTCATCAGCTCTACATTAGTGATCTTGTCATCAGCTCCACATTAGTGATCTTGTCATCAGCTCTACATTAGTGATCTTGTCATCAGCTCTACATTAGTGATCTTGTCATCAGCTCCACATTAGTGATCTTGTCATCAGCTCTACATTAGTGATCTTGTCATCAGCTCCACATTAGTGATCTTGTCATCAGCTCTACATTAGTGATCTTGTCATCAGCTCTACATTAGTGATCTTGTCATCAGCTCTACATTAGTGATCATGTCATCAGCTCTACATTAGTGATCTTGTCATCAGTTCCACATTAGTGATCTTGTCATAGGTTCCACATTAGTACTCATGTCATCAGTTCCACATTAGTGATCTTGTCATCAGCTCTACATTAGTGATCTTGTCATCAGCTCCACATTAGTGATCTTGTCATCAGCTCCACATTAGTGATCTCGTCATCAGCTCCACATTAGTGATCTTGTCATCAGCTCTACATTAGTGATCTTGTCATCAGTTCCACATTAGTTATCTTGTCATCAGCTCCACATTAGTGATCTCGTCATCAGCTCCACATTAGTGATCTTGTCATCAGCTCCACATTAGTGATCTTGTCATCAGCTCCACATTAGGGATCTCGTCATCAGCTCCACATTATGATCTCGTCATCAGCTCCACATTAGTGATCTTGTCATCAGCTCCACATTAGTGATCTTGTCATTAGCTCCACATTAGGGATCTCGTCATCAGCTCCACATTAGTGATCTCGTCATCAGCTCTACATTAGTGATCTTGTCATCAGCTCCACATTAGTGATCTTGTCATCAGTTCCACATTAGTACTCTTGTCATCAGTTCCACATTAGTGATCTTGTCATCAGCTCTACATTAGTGACCTTGTCATTAGCTCCACATAAGTGATCATGTCATCAGCTTCTCATTAGTGATCTTGACATAAGTTCCACATCAGTGATCTTGTCATCAGCTCCACATTAGTGATCTTGTCATCAGCTCCACATTAGTTATCTTGTCATCATCTCCACATTAATGATCATGTCACCAGCTCCACATTAATGATCTTGTAATCCCATTTCAATTCTTCTGTTCTACGTAGCATACACTTATGAAAATCTGTAACTTCTTGGACGCCAACAATGTCATAGAAATTTGTGATATCTCGTGGTATACAGATATTCGATTCCAGCCATCCCAATGAGATAGTGTTGAACAATAAAACTATCACGCTACTCGTACAGTAGTGATGACTAAGTGTTCCAACGATACTTCCCGGCTCAACGCCTGATCAAGTGTGTACTCGATCACTTGGGATTCTATTGTTGTTGGATGTATTGGCTTTCAGAATTAATGACTGGCTAGAGAATATACGATAGAAAGAGAACATAATTGCTTAGACAAGAAGTAAAATGTTAAAAAAAAATAATACACGCAATAAGATGAAAAGTTGGTAAAAATGGATAAATGGAAAAAAAGTAACATGAGAGAAAATATCACAAATTAAAAGGAAAGAGTAAATGCCGGAGTATAGAAACATTTTGGAGGAAAAAAGTTCAAAGAACCTGAGAGTGTATAGGATAGAGTGGAGTTGAAAAGATAATAAATGAGTATATGAGATATTGATTGAAATACAATACGGAAGATTTAAATAAAAAAAGCTAAGAGAGAAATTAATGAAGAGGATGGGAGAAGATAGGGCACGAGAAAAAAAAAAAGGAGCATAAAACATGATTGAATGAGTGAATGTCCCGATTTCGCCTCCTAAGGAGCATATGGTTCGGCAGTTGATCCACATGTAGATGAGAATTTAATGTGAAAAAAGTTGGGATGCAATAACTGAAAGTATACGTGATATTCAACGACGGACAGTAACGCCAGAACAGAGATAACATTAACGCCAGGACAGAGAAAACATTAACGTTAGAACAGAGATAACATTAACGTCAAATAGAGATAACTTTAACGTTAGAATAGAGATAACATTAACGTTAGAACATAGATAAATTTAACTTCAAAACAGAGAAAACATTAACGCCAAACAGAGATAACGTTAACGTTAGAATAGAGATAACATTAACGTTAGAACAGAGATAAAATTAACGCCAGAACAGAGATAACATTAACATTAGAACAGAGATAACATTAACGTTAGAACAGAGATAACATTAACGCCAGAACAGAGATAACATTAACGTTAGAATAGAGATAACATTAAAGTTAGAATAGAGATAACATTAACGTTAGAATAGAGATAACATTAACGTTAGACAGCGATAACATTAACGTCAGAACAGAGATAACATTAATGTTGGAATAGAGATAACATTAACGTTAGAAAGAGATAACATTAATATCAAACAGAGATAACACGAACGTCAGAACAGAGATAACATTAACGTTAGAACAGAGATAACATTAACGTCAGAACAGAGATAACATGAACGTCAGAACAGAAAAAAAACATTAACGTTAGAACAGAGAAAACATTAACGTTAGAACAGAGAAAACATTAACGTTAGAACAGATATAACATTAACGTTAGAACAGAGATGACATTAACGTTAGAACAAAGATAACATTAACGGTAGAACAGAGATAACATTAACGTTAGAACTGAGACAACATAAACGCCAAACAGAGATAACATTAACGTTAGAACAGAGATGACATTAACGTTAGAACAAAGATAACATTAACGTTAGAACAGAGATAACATTAACGTTAGAACAGAGATAACATTAACGTCAGAACGGAGAAAACATTAACGTTAGAACAGAGAAAACATTAACGTTAGAACAGAGAAAACATTAACGTTAGAACAGAGAAAACATTAACGTTGGAACAGAGATAATATTAACGACAGAACAGAGATAACATTAACGTTAGAACAGAGATAACATTAACGTCACAGTAGAGATAACATTAACGACACAACAGAGATAACATAACGACAGAACAGAGATAACATTAACGTCAGAACAGAGAAAACATTACCGTTAGAACAGAGAAAACATTAACGTTAGAACAGAGATAACATTAACGACAGAACAGTGATAACATTAACGTCAGAACAGAGATAACATTAACGTCAGAACAGAGATAACATTAACGTCAGAACAGAGATAACAGAGTATCGATCCAACTTATCCCTCGTCGTGTTGGTGGCAATGATGGACATATTTTATATATGGCATATAATACAAATAGATGGGCACACATGGAGTAAACGTATGATGGCAATACAAGGATATTCCTTTTTGAAACCCTCAAGGTGAGAGAAACGGAAGGAAGGAGACCAGAAAAAAGACACTAAGAAAGAAGCTGGAGACAAACATGTTGGTGACGGCTCTTCATCTGATCTGATGCTATGATCAAAGTGATATTATGCTTTTCTTTTCACAGTTCACACATACTAATATCACTCCTTATATCGCTGCATAGCTCTCGCTCTCTCTCTCTCCCTCTCCCTCTCCCACACACACATACACACACATTCACGCATACATAGAAACGCTTTATTTTAAATACACACTCAATATCGTTTTGGATGGGTGGGGGGAGGAGACACATGAGTCACACCGGCGTCAGCTCGTCCCTAGCGGGTAATGAATTCTTTCCTCACTAGAAATTTTAAAACCAAAACCTTATCCACGTTTTAATAGCCACTTATAACAAGTCTTCATAAATATATTATAACTGCTTTAATCATACACCGAACATTCCTCAAGCTTCCCCTCTATCACCCCTTCATTCGCTCCTCCCCCCTGTCATTCCTATATCCTTAATGCACGCGCTTCGCCTTTTGATCCTATCTGAGCTCGCGGGATGACTATGAACCATCCCCAAGAATTCGAAAAATTGTATGATGTGGTTTACTTGTCCCTAATCTAGACATCACAACGCTTGGTAAATATGCTTAAATGCGCATGCGCAGAATACCCCGATTGGGATACTTTTGGCTGTCCCTAATATAGCTACATATGTATATTTTCAGAGGCACACTTCAAGTATATGGCACCCGGGGCGAATCCTACCTTTGGCACGCCTCCCCCATAAAGAAACGCACTTGCAAGTATATTTTTAATAGTAAGTTTTATCATACAGTGTACGATGGCACCCCCTTCTGGCTGTCACCCTGGGCGGACCGCTCCGGTCACACACCCCCCCGCCCCCCCCCCCCCCTTTCCTCCCAGTACGCCACTGTATATTTTGTGTACTAGATGATGCTATTACATCTTTCAGCGAAACTAACAAACTCCTGAAACAATATTTTCCCCAACCGTAACAACATCTGAACAGGAAATGTGTTTACATACACTGAAGTGTATGAAAACTTACTTAATGATCACAGTAAGCGAATGACGGCTTAATGCAAACAAACTAACAGAATTGTCCAGAGACTTCATCATTAAAGTAGTTGAGCATTTTGCAAGACTGAAGAACAGCCGGGCAAGTTTTTTTTAAAACATGACGCTGCGGGGCGCTGGAAAAGAAAAGACACGGTATACCAGGCCAATAATTTAGAGTAATTACAAAGCACTTATAAAACTTAATTTTTTTTTTTTTTCAAATTTATCAACGTCTTCCAATTAAATATTTTTGTTCATTTTAATGTTGAAGATGAATAGCCGGTACTGTTTTTGCTGTGTATGATTCTGTCACCTCAAAATCTTCTTGTATTATTTGATTAATCGCGCGGAGACACACGTACAACTATAAAATAATACAATTAACAATATAATAAAAATTATAGTACTAGTTCCTTTCAGCCATAATTGACTGTAGGAATGCGACCCTGGTGTTCTTCTTGGCGTGTTTTTTCTCTTCTTTTTGTTACGAGAGCTTCTTTTAGCTCAGTCTGAGGTGGCATCGTCTTAGGGAACATCGCCACTTGGTGCGATCGGTAGCTTCATCCTCCCAGGTCTCCAAAGTAGGGTTGCGCCTCTTTAAGTTCCATAGGTAACAAATTTTGCGCAATTTTGTGCCTACATGGCCGCAACCAGACGATACATCATGACTTAAAAACCCAACCTCTGCAGCCCCAAGTAGAATAGTCCCAACTAAGATGGTTTGGCCATGTCTGCAGAATAGGAGAAGATTGGCAACCAGGACAAGTATGGGAAACTAAGATCCAGGGATCCAGACCTCCAGGACATCACATAGTCCGCTGGGAGGACAACATTATACAACCTCTGAAGGACCGAGGACTAGAATGGAACCATGACAGGAGGAAGACAGTCGATAGGATAGTCTGGCCCTCTTCCAAACCTTTATACCTCACGGTAGAAGAGAAACGACAAAGTATGCCTTCATGTCTCTTTTGCATACATCTTTGAACCTCAAATGCGTTCGCTCGGCTGTTATTTTGCCATCTGCCAGTTGTCCGTAGTAAATAACTCTATGGATACGATCATCTTCCAAACGGCGAACATAGCCACTTCAGCGGTCTTCGCTGCCTAGCAGTATATACATACTTTGAAGGCCAGCACGTGACAGAACCTCGACATTTCTCCATTTTATCTTCAACGAAATACTATGGATGTGGCGTAGACACCGTAGATGTAAGGTATTGAGCTTTCTTTCTTACATAGGTTGTCTATGTCTCGCGGCCATATAAAAGCGTGCTGGTGACCCAGGCCTTATATACGGCAGCCTTGGTCTTCATTGTGAGTTTGTATTTCCCAAAACACGCGTTGTGAGGCGGCAAAGATTGGTAATAAAATAAAAATGATAGAATTATTGATATTCCCACCAGCCAAAAAGTATCAGAGTCGCCACTGTATCACACAAGTTTCTTTCTCAGCCGCCATTCGGGAACTCACCTGATCAGGAAAGGCAAATGTCCTGACACAATTCTTTCACTGTCACCTTTTCCATTTCCGCTAACACAAAAGTGGTTGCCCTAGTTTCCAAGAGAACGGAAGTAGTCCTCAAGAGAAAATACTGCGTCCGTAACTAGGTTGAGACAGAAGGTGGGGGTGGGAGAATACGAAGGAGCTAAAGAAATATAGTTACATAATTAAGTGTTATTTTAAAGAAGACACCGGCGTACCTGTGTTTTTAGTGTTATTATTCAGTGCGATAGGTTACACTAGTCAACAAATTTTTTAAAGTTATTTGTACCAGAAATTAAATATACCATTTCTTATTGATTTTGACATGCTGATTTCAAATATCATAATGAAATTCACCAATTGGCTCTGGTTTTTTTTTAAATGATGAATTTACATTACAGTAATACAAATAATGTATGCTTGTTTAATTCTCTGGGGTGAACAGCTAGTCTTTCTACTTAAGCATTATAAAAATTGTGGTTACATACTCAATTAATTGATATTTCAACATAAAATGATAGAAAAAATAAAAGCATTATTTAAAGTTCACATATCATGTTTTAAAAAGGCACATTTGAACCCATTCCGTCATTATTCAGTCGCTGTTGGAGCTCTCTTTGCTTGCTTCTTGTAGTCAATCGATGAGGTGTCTCTTGTCACAGTCCAACAGTAATCAGCAAGCATTGAAGGGCTACAATTGCCTTGATACCTTGTCTCCATAGCAGCAATGTCCTGGTGAAATCGTTCACCATGCTCATTACTGACCGCTCCACAGTTTGACGTAATAAATTCCAGATGAGAATCCAGAAAATGAAATTTCAAAGACATGTTGCAGCCAAGACTCTTATACTTCAGAAGGAGATTTTCTACAATTTCATTGTAATTATCAGATCTGTTGTTTCCAAGAAAATTGTCCACCACTGACTTAAATGCTAGCCATGCTGCTTTTTCCTTGCCATGCAACACGCAAAGAAACTCGTCATCATGAAGAAGTTTTCGAATTTGCGGACCAACAAATACTCCCTCTCTTATTTTAGCTTCACTCAGTCATGGAAATTTTCTGATGAGGAATTTGAAAGCCTCATCTGTTTTCTCCATTGCCTTGACAAAGTTTTTCATGAGACCCAGCTTAATGTGCAAGGGTGTCAACAAAATCTTGCTGGTGTCGACAAGTGCTGGGTTCTCAACGTTCTTACTGCCAGGCTGCAATGACTGCCTGATTGGCCAATGTCTTCTAATGTAATGGTCACTTAGTGCACGGCTATCCCACGCACAGAGAAAGCAACAGTACTTGGTGTATCCACCCTGTAGTCCAAGCAAAAGAGCGACAACTTTTATGTCACCAATGATGATGATCGTAGTTTATACACTTCAAAAGCTGCTTAATGTTTTCATAAGTTTCTTTCATATGAACTGCGTGACCAACTGGAATTGACGGTAACACGTTACCATTATTCAACAAAACTCGTCTTGGATGAATCAATGAAAAGCCTCCATTCTTCCGGTATGTAATTGATTTCGAGGGCTGCCATTAAACCAGAAATGTTTAAGCACGCAGAAAGGTCACCCTCTTTGAAAGAGAATGTAATAAGCGGCTTCTGGCTGTTCCTATACACAGAAATTGTAAGATCTTCTGCCAGGAGATTCCACTGTTGCAATCTGGAACCCAAAAGCTCCGCCTTGTTCTTCGGTAAATTCAGATCTCTTACAAGATCATTCAGTTCACCTTGGGTTATTAAGTGTGGTTTACTACTCGTCAAAAGTCAAGGGCCACTTAGAAAAACCTTGGTTGAAACCATAAAACAAATCTGATATAAACGTAATTGGTATCAGTAAAAACGACATTTATTGAATACCAAATTGACATGTCACGTAAAGAAATGGAAACACACATTCAAACGCAATGAAGCTGTGAAGTGTGTCTCCCACCTTTTCAAAAGTCACACAATAGATATTGGACAAATAGACATTTCAAAATCGGGTATGACCACCGTTTGCAGCAAGGCATTCAAGACAGCGTAGACGCATCGAGTCCACAAGGGTCCGAAGAGTATCCTGAGGAACAGCTTGTCATTCCTGAAGCAGAAATGCAGTCAGCTGTGAAACATCCATTGGCAGGGGGTGATTTGTTGACAATCTTCGACCAAGGACATCCCAGAGGTGCTCAATCGGAGAAAGGTCAGTGTAGTAAAATCTGTGAGATAATCGCTTATTTCAGTAAGATTTTAGTCCTATGATGAATAAATGCACCAGCCCTCAGGTGTTTGACTGGTTTCATCTTCAACGCCAGTAGGGCGATGCCTTTTGTGCAGTGGGAATGCTAAGAAAATGACCCGGCCGTAAAAATCTAACACGCTTTAGTTTCGGTTTCGAAAACGTACAATAAACATTTTAACATCTCGCCGATCTGCTGCACGAAACGGGGGAAAAGCTTGTAATTAACGACTTGCCAGGACTGTGAGACCAAACTGGCGTTTGAATTAACGTAATATATTAACTTTAACACTAACATTTGTAGTAATTCGGACATTTCACAGTAGTAAGAACGAGACGATTGTAATAATTAACGCAAAACACTACTAAAGTTTTGAAAAACCCCTCTTCGCTCTGCACGCGGTCTCTTTAATATATACACGCTGTGGGCAAAGCCAGCAGAGGCAAACACACAGACAAATTTTCATTTCCTCCTAGCGGTAATATTCTGTCGTCACTCAAACTAGTTGGTTTATTTGAATAGTGAGGAAAATGTTAGAGACGGGGGGAAGATGGCCGACTTGTGTAAAAAGTTAATTTTGACGATTGACAGTGACAAAATTGAAAATCTAAACCATACTGAAACTGACCCTAAAAATCATATGGTAGTATAGCTTAGAGTCCCCTGAGCAAAAATATGTTTTCAAAAAAAATATGGTAGTCCAAGTATTAGCCAAGTTATTGAGAAAATACTAAATGTCTACGAACGCTTGACCGGACAGACTGTTGTTCTTGCTCGTTACAGATAACGTTATTGGGGACGCTAGTTTAAAAAAAGAGGCATTGTAGTAATTCAAATTCTATTAGTTGGTATAAGAGTATAGGAGTAAAAGAGGAGAGATAGGAACAATGTAACTAAAACGAAACATCTTTTTCTATTGGCATAACTAACGCAGACTGACCAATGGACTACGAGGCACATAGTTTGTTTGGAATTGTTTTGTTTTTTTCAAACTAAATTCAAAAAGTTGTAGTAGTGCCTGCTTTCATTGGTCGGCTCTAATAGATATTGGCAAGAGGCATAGTGGTCTCGTGGCCATTTGACTAGACAATTTTATTCAAACAACTACGTTGAGATCAGATGTGATAACTTGTAAAATTAAATACTAATTCACTATCTGGACAAGGCAGAGCAAAACTGAGGCCATATTCTTTGCCAGTCAACGTTATTTGTGACATATTTCTTTGAACTAGTGGGTGTCTTTTTATTGCAGAGTTTTTATTTCCTGTTACCATCCGGTGACAGGAAACCTGATGAGTGGGTGTAAAGTCTCCATTATAACGTTTAAGCTGTCAGCTGATAGCCTGAAGGAGCTTACGTGTGGGTGCTGATCTACATTGTCTCTACATTGATATACTGACATATATTCGACCTATCAAGAATCCCAGGTGACAAGTTATCAGCTGGGACCTCTGACATTTCATCCTAAGAAACTAGTTCCTATCAAAATAACATTGAATTATATGGGGCTTGATGAAAACAACAGCTCCTCATAACAAATGACAATCACTAGCAACTATTAAAGTATTAGTCTGTGAATACACCTACAGGAACTCTATATTAACATATATTCATAGGACCAAGAGTCCATAATTTTAGTTAAAACATTATATGTAAATATATTTCCTCATTTTCAAAGACCTATCCAAAAGAAGTTGGCGGGACAGGCAGATTAAATTGTATAAAGAAAAAAACATTCAAATTTTAAAAGAAAACTTTAACCACTGTCTTATTCATTTTATTATAGTGAGTTAAAGTGTATTGTGTTGATGTACCATCATCTTCATTTCACCCCTAGACACTAGAGACATCATACACCAGCCACTAGAATTAAAATACGGACTGTGTGAGATCTAGGGAGGTAGCGTTAGGTTCCCTGATCAATATATCATCATCATCATCATCATCATCATCATCATTCTTTTTATAGTCAGGGACCTACATGTGCTTGACCTCACTCAGTTAACACAGACACAACTATCTTTCTTGTTAGGTATAACATCTTAACCTCCCCAGCAAAAATTACATTCGCTACATAAATTGGTAGGCTTGTCCGGGATAGGAACTTCTAGTACTACATATATTAGGGTCCAGTTGGGTTTTAGCTATAAGAACATTTCTATTTACCCAGGGAATCCCCATTATTAATATTGCCCAAGATTTGGGAATTGATGAAGTGTCAGAGCCTGGATTGATTAATTAAAATTGTACTTGTTTAAGAAATTGATTTAGAACATTTTAGTATTTATCAGATGGTGGATTTGGCCAAGTTTCGCTCTGCTGCTGTGCAGACTGCGAAAGAGATGAATATGGAAGGTCAAGTTTTGATTGACTTTGTCACCTCAGAATGTGATAAGTTTATTGCTAGGGAAGAACATAGGTTAGCTGAAGAGAGGAGAATGCAGTTAGAAGATGCTAGAGAGATGAAGAAATTAGAGTTGGATAGAGAGGCTCACAAAGAAATTAAACGTTTACAAATTGAGGCTGAGAAGGAGGTTAGGGCCTTAGAGGCTGATAGAGAGGCTGAAATTAAGAGGCTGCAGTTGGAGGAAAGAAAGGTTGAGGCTGACGAAAAACGACTGCAAAGGGAAGCAGAAGAAAAAAGATTAGAAAGGGAAGCAGAAGATAAAAGGTTACAGAGGGAGCATGAGTTGCGACTAAGGGAGATGGAGTTGCAAGGCCATGCTCCTGAAAATGGTCACAGCCCCTCTACCTCTGATGCAACTGCTAGTCAGGGGGCCTCCAACTCAGCTATGGGGTTTCATTTAGATTATTTTGTTGAGAGAGATAATGATACTGAATCATATCTAAGTAGGTATGAGGTATTAGCTACAACTTATGGGCTAGAAAAAGAAAGATGGAGCTTGAAGTTATCCCAAGGTCTTCGGGAAACAGCTTATGAAGTTTTTTTCAAAAATGAGCAGGGATGACCAAGACAATTATGACTTGTTAAAGCAGGCTCTATTGTTAAGATACGAAAAGCATGGTGAATTTTACAGGAAAAGTTTAGAAATGCCAAGCTACTGTCGGGTGAGACTTATCACCAGTTCTCTGCACGGTTGGAGACTTACTTGGAGAAATGGACTGCTCTGGGGAAAACCCAAGATCTTAAAGAAATGATCCTTATTGAGCAATAGAGAGAGTCCATGGCTCCAGACTTGAGAAAGTTTCTCATGGAACAGGGTGCAGAGAGGCTGGGTGAGTTACTTAATGTCGCTGAGAGGTATCAGGCAGCCCAGGCAGAGGTAGCTGGCACCAAAAAGAAGCATGTAGATAATTATAGGGCCCCACAAAACTCAAATAGGTTTGATAATAAAGATCAGGGTAACAAGTTTAAGCAAAATTTTGATAGGCCACGCAATGATAATAAACATAAAAACTCACAGTTCAATGACAGGAAATATGAGGAAAGAAAATCCCTTTATCAAAATAGATACTATTGTATATGGTGTAAGAGAGAGTGTCATGACACCAAATTTTGTACAAGGAAACCTTCTGGATGTGCTGCGATGAAGTTGGGGAAAAAGGAAGAAAAGGTAAAACCTACTGGACAGCAGGAACCTTATCATCCCGCAGTATGTGAGGACGTGGTATGTAATGGAGTCACAATTAGGTGCCTTTACGATACCGGTTTGGATTTCGATTCCGTTGTGAGTGCGCACTTGGTGAACCCGGATCAGTATACCACAGAAACAGTGGAGATTCAAGGGGCGACCAAGGACCTACCACTCATAAAACTTCCCATTGCAAGGATAACAGTGAAAACTCGCTATGTGGAAGGGATAATCAGAGCAGCAGTGATAGACGCACCCATTTACCCTCTGATATTGGGATGTCGTTATGTCTTCTTGGGGGCTCCCAAGAGACCTCTGGTCATGGCAACAGTGCAGACCAGATCACAGTCCAAGAAGGAAGAATATGAACCTATAAATACTCATCCAGAAGAGATGAGGAAGGCACAGGCTGAGGATAGGTCACTGAAGCCGTGCTTTCAAAAATTGCGTAACTGCCATACACCTCCAAGCAAAGGGGATTTTTACATGAAGAATAAATTGTTATATAGGAAGGCCGGAACTGGTTCAAATGGTCACGGACAACTGGTACTTCCCAAGATGTTTAGGGCAGACGTAATACGGAGTTTACATGTTGGAAAAGATGGGGACCACGAGAAAGTAGGTACCATCTGCCAAAAAGTTGCTCAAAATTATTATTGGCCAGATGTAATGGTCATCGTTGAAAATTTTGTAGAAGCATGCGGCATATTTCATGAGGGAACACCCACAAGTGGGGACAATAATAATCAGGACCTAGAAACGCCACGGGGCAAACTTAGGCCTGAAAATGGAAAGAAAAATAAAATTAATAATGTAGACAAAGTGGAATGGGAACCCCCTTTTCACACACAGTCTTCACTTGAATGTGTTAGAATGGCAACTCTGCGTCGAGTACAAATAGTGATTTTACCCCAGAATAAGCCGACAGTCCCTCGGTCGGAATTATGTGAACTAGGTGAAGGTAAAAGAGAGAGAAGATCTCTCACAAGGAACTTAAAGTGGGCAGAAACCCCAGGAAACGAATAGGTAGTGGTAGATTTTTGTGTGATGACAAAAGAAAGAAACGTCCTCAACACAATGCTTCCAGTGTTATGAAAAATATGTCAGAAAAATTAAAAGTCCATATGTAAATTGTTAAGGACGTGGACAGATGAGAAGGCAGAAGAGACTATTACCTCATCATACCAATATGTGAACGAACTGACCACTCGTTTAAAAACTAGTTGGAAACTGGCAAATGAAAATTTGAGACAAGGCAGGAAAAAGCATGCTGCTTATTATAACAAAAAAGCGAACGAACGAACGAACGAACGAACGAACTTTATTTTCAAAGGGTTAAGAATTGGGCACGCAGGCCCGTCTGACATTCTGCCCTTCCTCTCTCTCTCATCATGTATACTAATATCCTTTCATCCTCACATTTACTTTAAGCATTATTAAGGCATTTATCATTATAAAAGTAATATTACATTTGCAATAATCATCATAATTAAAGTGTTTTTAAAATAAAATAATAATAATAAAAAACTAATAGTAATAATGAATTTAGCGAAGGATAGGGAGCTTGCTGTAGGGGAGAAGGTGCTTCTTTTTTTTACCAGGCAGCAACAATAAACTTCAGATCGGATGGCAAGGTCCATGTACAGTTTTGGAAAAGGTATCCAGAACAAATTATAAGATAGACAAAAAGGGAAAGGAAAAAGTCTATCATGTGAACCTTTTGAAGAAATATCTGGACAGACAAATCCAGGAAGGAACACTCTTAATGGCCTTGTCAATTGCCACCGAAATGAAAAATGAACCTCTCACCTCAGTTGAATATCCACTGAAGCCAAGTGAAACGTTTGAACAGGTGAAGATCAGTAATCATCTGACAAAATGACAAAGGGAGAGGATTCAAAAGGTCCTGGAGAAACATACAGACGTGTTAACGGATAAGCCGGGGCAAACAAATTTGTTGGAATATGATATAAAACTACTAGACCCAACACCCATCTGTATGAGGCCTTATTCTATTCCGTTCGCTAAGGAAAAAGCTTTGAAAGAGGAGATAGATTATTTGTTACAAGAAGGGATTATTTCTCACAGTGAGTCTCCTTATAGTTCCTGTGTGGTTTTTTGCGAAAACCATCGGGAGAACATAGACTGTGCATCGATTACAGGAAACTGAATGCTGTCACAGATGATCAGGTGGATCCTTTACCTGATACTACTCAACTTTTTGCCAGGCTGAACAAGGCAAAATATTTTTCCAAGGTGGATCTGAGCAAAGGCTATTATCAAATTCCAGTAAAGCCTGAGGTTCGACCTTACTTAGCATTTAGCACCTCGGAAGGTCATTATGAGTTCAACATGCTACCGTTTGGGTTGAAAAATGCCCCGAGTGTGTTTTCTAGGATGATGCGAAAATTGTTGGATCCCCTGAAAAATCCATGTATCTCGAATTTCATGGATTATATCCTCATTGCTACTGAAACTTTTGAGGAACATGTTAACTCTTTGAATATGCTGTTTGATAGACTCAGATAGGCTAACTTGACTGCTAGATCAACAAAATGTTGTATTGGGTGTAAAGAGTTGGAATTCTTGGGACATACCGTACATCAGGGTAGCATGACCCCTGATCCCAAGAATCTGGAGAAAATGAAAAGAGCGCCTACGCCACAAACAAAGAAAGATGTACGATCTTTTGTGTCGTTGTGTGGTTTCTACCAAAAGTACATTAAACATTTTAACTCTATATGTGCTCCTCTGACGGATTTAACTCGAAAGGGACAACCTGATACAATAAATTGGTCCGCACAGTGTGAATGGGCTTACCAGGAGTTAAAAGAAAACTCACAAGCAGGCCAGTATTGCAATTGCCTGACGTGAATCAAGAATTTATCGTGAGAAGTGACACAAGCAGTGTGGGCCTGGGCGCTACATTGTTGCAAAGGTCCTCCTCACAAAATGGGGAATTGAACCCAGTCGCTTATGCAAGCCGCAAGTTGAACAAGGCGGAAAAAAAATTATTCAACAAGTGAGAAAGAATGTTTGGCGTTAATATGGGCTATAAAAAAATTTCAGATTTATCTATATGGCAGGACATTTGTGGTCCAAACGGATCATTCACCTCTCGCATTCCTGTCACAAGGCAAGCATGAAAATTCCAGATTATTAAGATGGTCATTATTATTACAGCCATACTCATTTCTGATTGAATATATTCCCGGCCCTCAGAACGTCGGTGCAGATTTTTTGAGTAGACATCCTTGTGATGAAAATCAGAAGAACACGTAGGACTTTATTTGCGCTAAGTTATCTCCCAAATTGTACCCTGCAATGGATGCATGTTTTAGGAAGGGAGGTGTGTAGTAAAATCTGTGAGATAATCGCTTATTTCAGTAAGATTTTAGTCCTATGATGAATAAATACATATAAAATTGAGGAAGTTGAGGGGAAATGAATATAAAAATAAATATAAAAAAAATAAATAAATAAAACCTAGGTACTTCCCTGAAGGCGAAGCATCGAAATCCTATCACGCTTGACTGAAAAAGAAGTGACTTCCTTTTCAGCCAAGCGTGATAGGATTTCGATGCTTCGCCTTCAGGGAAGTACGTAGGTTTCATTTATTTATTATTTTTTTATATTTATTTTTATATTCATTTAAGTTCTTATGTCTCCTATCTAGCCTTCACTGTCTTTCTTTTCCTGACGAAGGCCTTGTGGCCGTAACGTAGACTACTTTCTTTGTCTTTTGTCCTCGTAAGACGAATCACCTTTTTTCGATTTTTTTTTCAAACCCATCCATTGAATAAATACACCAGCCCTCAGGTGTTTGACTGGTTTCATCTTCAACGCCAGTAGGGCGATGCCTTTTGTGCAGTGGGAATGCTAAGAAAATGACCCGGCCGTAAAAATCTAACACGCTTTAGTTTCGGTTTCGAAAACGTACAATAAACATTTTAACATCTCGCCGATCTGCTGCACGAAACGGGGGAAAAGCTTGTAATTAACGACTTGCCAGAACTGTGAGACCAAACTGGCGTTTGAATTAACGTAATATGTTAACTTTAACACTAACATTTGTAGTAATTTGGACATTTCACAGTAGTAAGAACGAGACGATTGTAATAATTAACGCAAAACACTACCAAAGTTTGAAAAACCCCTCTTCGCTCTGCACGCGGTCTCTTTAATATATACACGCTGTGGGCAAAGCCAGCAGAGGCAAACACACAGACAAATTTTCATTTCCTCCTAGCGGTAATATTCTGACGTCGCTCAAACTAGTTGGTTTATTTGAATAGTGAGGAAAATGTTAGAGACGGGGGGAAGATGGCCGACTTGTGTAAAAAGTTAATTTTGACGATTGACAGTGACAAAATTGAAAATCTAAACCATACTGAAACTGACCCTAAAAGTCATATGGTAGTATAGCTTAGAGTCCCCTGAGCAAAAATATGTTTTCAAAAAAAAAATATGGTAGTCCAAGTATTAGCCAAGTTATTGAGAAAATACTAAATGTCTACGAACGCTTGACCGGACAGACTGTTGTTCTTGCTCGTTACACATAACGTTATTGGGGACGCTAGTTTAAAAAAAGAGGCACTGTAGTAATTCAAATTCTATTAGTTGGTATAAGAGTATAGGAGTAAAAGGGGAGAGATAGGAAAAATGTAACTAAAACGAAACATCTTTTTCTATTGGCATAACTAACGCAGACTGACCAATGGACTACGAGGCACATAGTTTGTTTGGAATTGTTTTGTTATTTTCAAACTAAATTCAAAACGTTGTAGTAGTGCCTGCTTTCATTGGTCGGCTCTAATAGATATTGACAAGAGGCATAGTGGTCTCGTTGCCATTTGACTAGGCAATTTTATTCAAACAACTACGTTGAGATCAGATGTGATAACTTGTAAAATTAAATACTAATTCACTATCTGGACAAGGCAGAGCAAAACTGAGGCCATATTCTTTGCCAGTCAACGTTATTTGTGACATATTTCTTTGAACTAGTGGGTGTCTTTTTATTGCAGAGTTTTTATTTCCTGTTACCATCCGGTGACAGGAAACCTGATGAGTGGGTGTAAAGTCTCCATTATAACGTTTAAGCTGTCAGCTGATAGCCTGAAGGAGCTTACGTGTGGGTGCTGATCTACATTGTCTCTACATTGATATACTGACATATATTCGACCTACCAAGAATCCCAGGTGACAAGTTATCAGCTGGGACCTCTGACATTTCATCCTAAGAAACTAGTTCCTATCAAAATAACATTGAATTATATGGGGCTTGATGAAAACAACAGCTCCTCATAACAAATGACAATCACTAGCAACTATTAAAGTATTAGTCTGTGAATACACCTACAGGAACTCTATATTAACATATATTCATAGGACCAAGAGTCCATAATTTTAGTTAAAACATTATATGTAAATATATTTCCTCATTTTCAAAGACCTGTCCAAAAGAAGTTGGCGGGACAGGCAGATTAAATTGTATAAAGAAAAAAAACATTCAAATTTTAAAAGAAAACTTTAACCACTGTCTTATTCATTTTATTATAGTGAGTTAAAGTGTATTGTGTTGATGTACCATCATCTTCATTTCACCCCTAGACACTAGAGACATCATACACCAGCCACTAGAATCAAAATACGGACTGTGTGAGATCTAGGGAGGTAGCGTTAGGTTCCCTGATCAATATATCATCATCATCATCATCATCATCATTCTTTTTATAGTCAGGGACCTACATGTGCTTGACCTCACACAGTTAACACAGACACAACTATCTTTCTTGTTAGGTATAACATCTTAACCTCCCCAGCAAAAATTACATTTGCTACAGTCAGGTGAATGAGCTGGCCACGCCATCCTGATGATCCCATGTTGCTGAATAAACTCATTCACCACACGAGCTCGATGGGGTCGAGCGTTATCATCTTGGAGGATGGCATTACCACCTACGGCCTCCAGAGCAGGCTGAACAATTGGTCTCAAGATTTCGTTCTGGTATCTTGGGCCGGTCAAGTTGCCTTGGATGATGTAGAGTTGGGTCCTGCCGTGTCTGTAGAAGCCTCCCCAGACCATGACAGAACCCCCACCATAACGATCCACCTCTCGAATTGTGTCATCAGTAAATCGCTCTCCTGGTCGTCTCCAAACTCGAATCCTGCCATCATTGAATGACACAGTGAAGCGAGATTCATCAGTGAAGAGAACTTGACTCCATTGTTGCCTTGTCCATCGGATGTGCTCGCAACACCAAGCAACACGGGCTCTGCGATGAGCAGGAGTAAGAGGGATTCTGACTGCAGGACGTCGAGCAGCCAGTCCAAATTCATGTAAACGTCTGCGAGTGGTGCTTTGACTGACATTAAAGTTTACAGTTTGTCTCAGCTGACATCTTAGAGTGGAACAAGTCACTGTTCGATTGCGCAGGGCTGACAACAAGAGGTACGGGTCATCATGTCTATTGGTGCATCTAGGGCGACCTGGCCGGTGGCGATCCTTCACACTTCCTGTGGCCTGAAATCTCTCCAAATTTCTTTGGATAGTAGAGTGTGACACTGCAAGCCGTCTAGCAACCTCACGGACAGATAAACCACTTTCAACCCACGCTATAGCCCTCATTCTTTGTAAGGTGTCACGACTTCTTCTCGGTGGCATGGTTTTTGCAAGTGATGAAACTACCCTAAGTCTGCTGATTGTAAAACAAATTAAGAGTAAAACCTGTTCATGAAAAGTCGCCACTGCACGTGGAATGTCAATCAGCACGATTACTTCACCTGTTTGGTTGTACGGAAGTTTGAAAAAAACAGATTAAAAATGTGAATTTATGGTCAGCAAACCAAATTGCACGTGATCACCATGGTTGTCGGTGAGTTGTTTTTATGCTTAACGTGCATAGAGGACTGTCAGAGGAAGATATTGCACCCATTTTTACTAAAAACTTCCTTCATTTAATCATTCTATGCGCTTATATAAAAGTGTATTGAAAATAATAGGGTGGCCCTTGACTTTTGACGAGTGGTATAGTTTGCTCAAAATCTGGGTCGCTTGAGGTTGATGGTTCAGGACCACCAATGTCCTCTTCTTCATCAGTGGAAGCAGCTGAAAATGATTCTGGCACTTTGGGAACTGGTAGGTCATCGCCATGTGGTACCGGACGTATTGCAGAGGGGATGTTTGGATATTCCAGAGTCCATTTTTTCTTCTTTGATATGCCTTTTCCAATTGGAGGGACCATGCAAACGTAACTGTCGTTGAGATGATCAGTGGGCTCTCTCCAAATCATTGGGACTGCAAAAGGCATAGCATGCCTTTTGCCAGTCAACCACAGTTTAAGATGCACTGCACATGTATTGCAGCATATGTGTGGCGCCCAGCTCTTATCTTGATCTCCTATTCTGCAGCCAAAATACAAACTGTACGCCTTCTTAATCACTTAAGTTATATTTTGTTTTTGTGATAGAAATGTCACCTCACTTTGTATATAACAGAAATTATTAGCACTGTTCACACATGTCCTAGGCATTTCTAACTACGATACTTTTGATAAGGACAAATGCACTAACTAATGGCAAAATTTTATCAGATAAGATATTTATACACAAAGGTGATGTAATCATAGGTAGGATTGCATCATCAACTTCTAGTTACATTTTTATTGGTCATTAGAAAAAATTATGCAATCGCCCACAACAGTTGCGTCATATATATAAATTGACCGTAATTAAATAAACTAGTAGCATATATCTTGAAAACTAGAGCCAATCAAAATTTTTTAATGTCATTTTCGTTTTCAGCACACCAAAATTAGTTAAGATTAGCTATTTTCATTTCTGGTACATGTTGGTTGTTGACTAGTGAATTTACCATCCGCTCTATCGCACAAGAAGAGACGTTTTAGTTGACTAATTAATACACTAGGCGCGACTGATAAGTGACAGAATAGAAAACACTGAATATATCCCCAGACCTAAGGGTCTTTTATATTTGGACATGCGCCCTAATATAACCGACTAGGTTGAACGGGGCGCGCCTCGCCAAAACGAGGCAAAAGTTTTACATTAAAAAAAAGACAGAATAGAATTCACGTTATATTTCATTTTGTATAATTTTAGTAAGTGACTGTTATTTAATACCATACGACGACCCACAGACGCCGACAATCAAATAGCTATTAATGACCGGCGATATTTGTTAAGTGCGCGTACGGATAATTAAATAATAATTGACATTGTATTCGGATCGTGACCGGAGCAGGAGGGGAAAGGCTGCATACCTCAACCAAACCTGCACCCTCTAAGCGACGCGCGATAGGATAGGCTAAAGACACCGTGTGCCTTTTAACTTTAATCAGGACTGACGGAAAGGATAAGAGATCGTCTTGTCCTCTTCCGTGTACATATATGTTCTTCTTCTTCCATCCTTAGCCATCAACCGGCAAAGCAGTATGTGGCCAGTACGCCTAGTGGCGTCTTAGGGCAACAACAAATTGATCGATCTATCGCTGTTTCCACCACGCCTAGTGGCGTCTTTGTGGAACAAAAACAGACCAAACAATCTATCATTGTTTCCGTAATCAGATTGGTTGGCAAGCAGGTGATCAGCCCACTGTGCGAAGTTTTTACGGGATGGGGTAAACAGCCCCATGCCCATACCCTCCTTAGTCGCTTTTTACGACATGCGTGGTAGGATGCAGTGTTACTATTCTTTGCTCCCCTTTCGGGCCCCGGTAACACACGGGTGGTACATATATGTAGCTGTATATAATAGTAGCATTTTTTTCATAAATGTTCTTTATTCCTCGCAGACCTGATCAAAGGGCGACCAGAGGTCTATTTTGGTCCTTTTCTTCATTTACTGATTGGTGAATGTTGTCGTTTTCTTGGCTTACACGTCCCCAAGTTCATTTGTGAACAGGATTGGCCAAAGAGACCCATAAACATTAAATAGTAAAGTTAATTGGACTTACGAATACCCAGATATTCATTCAATTTTATCAGCCCACTGTGGCGTAACACTAATAACATTACTATCTGACTTTTGACAGTCGTATCAGCGGATTTATCCAGCAAGTTACACTGTTTCAAAATCGGCAATCACCCCAGAGCCAGCCGATAGGATTTGCCATCACCATCATAAATAACAGTGTTTTTAGCAACCATATATTTCCCTATACTAGAAGTATTTTCTACTGTTTACTGTGAACACAAGATCTCGGTTTTTCTACATTAACTATTCGAAGTGACATTTGTCTATCCAGGAATCAACCACCAAATTAGGCGTCCCCCTTTTTAAAATTTAATTATTTGAGGAGGGACTGGGGCCAATTTGGAAGATAAAAACACTGGATATTATATATTCAGGTATTGTATGTCGAAGAGATTTTTTTCACCATTAGTAGGTAAGAAGAGCGAGTGAGTGGCCACGTATGTCAGAGAGAGTGAATATTTTCTTTGTTACGAAAAAATTGTATTATCTGGATTTCGCTTAAATATTGTTTACTTTACTGGACAGCTTTAGTAGGAACTTTGTTCTTTTCTTTACTGTCTGTACTGTAACATAGTGCTAACCTTTGACCTTTCGGGTTATTAGCTTGTTGGGTTCTTTTTCTCAATAAGGGGAGGGCACATGTATTCTGTTAATTTTCTATGTATGTAATTCTGATTTTATTTGATCTTTCTTTAGATATTTGGTGTTGTCAAGTTTAATGATAATAAAGCAACAAAAGAACTTAACTTTGTGTGTTGGTCAGACCCATACCCAATTAACCATAGTTTTTCACGTCTGTGTGTCTTGCTGTTACATAGTTGTGTGTGTGTATATTTAAACTTATATTTACATATATATGGAGGTATAAGATTGTCTTGTACCAAAAGATAGTCGTATAGATATGCTGGACTAGAGAAACTACTCATTCCAGAGAGGGATCTTCTCCTTAAACTATTCACTCGTGAAATCTATTTCTCACACCTTTATTTCTCACGTACTTATCACCATCCACTCTACTCAGGCGGGACCATAAATAACTTTCAAACCTATATAAATTTACGTCGTCCGTAAATATCTTGAGAATGTTCGTTTTTTAATTTTATTTTAGAAAGGGATAGGTAGAGAGAGGGCACTTATCGGTTGAACGTTATTTACTCTGCTCGTCCACCATCTTGGTCTACCCTGTTCAACCTAATAGTCGGTTATAATTACGGTATTTAATGTCATTTTATTTTCTGTTTTGTAGTATATTTAAAAAACTATTGTCTTTTGCAATTGATGGTTTTAATCTATATAAGTATTTGTCCTTTTTGAGTCGTGTTTTATTTTGTTTACTTCATTGTCTTTCCTTGTACTATGAGAATTCAATAATTTTGACTTTTTAAAAATGGTTTGTTAGTTTTTGTTGATTAATGTCTATTTGATTGAATTGTTTTTCTGAAGTATTATTATTGTTTTTATTATTACTAGTATTGCCACTGTTATTAATCTTATATCTTTTCATTTGTTTTGTGTATATATCGTTTTAGTATTTTTGGGCTTCCCCTGGGGCATCCATACTTAACACCCTATCACCAGTCATGTCTATATTTTGATTTATAAAGTATATATTTAATTCAAGTCTATGTTGCTTATACTTTTTACAGTGAATCAGGTCTTGATCTATATCACTTTTTTCCTGACATTCTTGGCAGTGTGGTTCCGCTATCATAAAGGACGCTGCACCGAGACGGAGACGCCACCGCTTTTTTTCGATGGTACCTTTAGTTCTTCTCTGGTCTGGCACATCCTTGTTGGTTCATGTAGCAAAGTTAGATTTTGCTGGGGAGGTTATGATGGTATCCTAAAAGAATGAAATCCGTGTATGTATTAACCGTGTGAGGTCAAGCACATGTAGGCCCCTGACTCTATAAATGATGATGATGAATTATGTGCAGGGAACCTAACGCTACCTCCCTAGATCTCACACGGTCACTATTTTGGCTCTAGTGTCTGGTGTATGATGTACCTAGTGTCTAGGGGAGAAATGAAATGATGGTACACAACACAAAAACACTTTAAATTTCTATGAGGAAGTGAATAAAATCTGTGGTTAAGTTTTTCTTTAAATTTGATAATTTTTTTTGTACAATTTATTTTGCCTGTCCAGTCATATCGTTTGGACAGGTCTTTGAAAATGAGGACAAGATAGTTTACATAAAAGATTAACTAAAATTGTGTGGACAATCTGCCCAAATAACTACAATGTTAATATATGTCTTTCCTGTTGGAATGTTCACAGCTTAAATTTATTCTTCTAAGAGGGAGAGTCACTGTGTATGAGGGGCTGTATTATCATCATACCCCATCACTTCCTGAGTATGATTTGAAATAATAGTGTTTATTTAACACGAAACTGTCAGATGTACCCAGGTCCTTAACATATCACCTGGGGTTTCTTGTTGAAAGATAAGATATTGTGTAGTTGCAGAAATATCGATATCACATCACACGCCCAAGCTCCTGCTGTTATCTCTTGAAAGCATACATGCAATTTCGGAGACTTCTTGGCGTTATCGTCACTCCTCAGGTTTCCTGTCACCAGCTGGCAACAGGAAACAAAACCTCTGCAACAAAAGGACACCCTGGCCTTTTACATCTGATCACTTATTCTTTTATTTAATTTCATACGTGGGTATGGGGTCAGCCTCGCGTGCATTTCAGGTGCACTCACCCCTAATTTTTCATGACTCCCACCTTGCTGTGACCACCCCTCAGGTCCCTATGGCAGATACGCCACTGTACGTTTACATAGTTTTCCTCAATAATATAATGTGGGGTAACCACATTTCCTTTTATATATTTTTCTCTTCTTTTCTTTTAAATATAAATGCTTCAGGCATGTTGAACAGTGTTCCTTGAACACGGAGGCTTACTAATATACTCTAATACAATAATATTCAAACATAATCATGACAACATACATTAGTTAGATACATTTCAACGTGAGGACTCAACAATGTCTGCTCCCGGCACGTCCTTCACTTTTTTCCCAATAGCAGTATCTAACTTTGGTAATGGGATTAAACATATTAAATTCATAAAGCATTCTTACCACAAATCAAGAAATATAAACAAATGACGCTGACTTTGCAAAGAAATGGCCTCAGTTTCTTCTGCTCCGTCCAGACTGTGAAATACTTATTTAGTTATTTAATTTACTTTTAAATTTATCACAGCTGTTCTCAGCGTATCTGAATAAAAAATACTGTTCAACTGGCAATGAATAGTGAAAGCTTTTTGCTAATATTTAGTAGCACTGGCCAATCGAAAGCTTGCGACTACCAGAATTCAAATGCAGTTTTTGAAAAACAAAAATAATTCCAAACATACTCTGCGTCTGGTAGTCGATTGGCCAGTCTGCTTTAGTTATGCCAATACAAAACGATGTTAGTTTTTGGTAACAATTTTCCTACCGCTCCCCTCTCCTCCTATACTCTTGTTACCCAAGCGAATTTGAATTTCCTCAATGCCTCCCTTCTAAGCCGGTGTCCCCACTAACGTTATGAAAAAAACAAGCAGGAACAACAGTCCGTCTGGTCGTGCGTTCGTAGACATTTAGTATTTTCTCAATAACTTGTCTAATACTGGGACTATCATATTATTTAAAATACATTCTTGCTCAGTGAATTCTAAGCTATACTACCATATATTTTTTATGTTCAGTTTCATTATGGTTTTAGATTTTCAATTTTGTCACCGGTCATCGTCAAATAAATATTTACACAAGACGGCCATCTTCCCCTCTCGCTAGCATGTATTTTTCAAATAACTAACTTGTTTTTGTGACGACAGAAACATTACCGCGAGGAGGCAATAAAATTGTCTGCGTGTTTTGCCTCTGTTGGCTTTTTTCCAGCGTGTATATATGCATGGCGGACTATCAAGCGAAGCGGGGTGTTGGCGTGGAGGGTTAAGAATTGGCGTTAATAATTTGCATTGTATCGTGTAACACTACCAAAAAATGTAAGGATTACTACTTATTACCAGCGTTAAAGTTGACAGAATACGTTAATTCAGATAGTTATTCTGCGGCACACTTCCGAAAAATCGTTAATTATAAGTCTAGGCTACAAAATGTATGCAGCAGATCTGGCAAAATGTTAAATATTGGTAGTACGTTTTCGAAACCGAAACCAAAACGCGTGTTATATTTTTACCGTGGAATCGTTCTTTCTATAGACTTTAGCACTCCACAAAAGGCAACGTTGCTGGCGTGTGAGAGCATCACCGTGAGACACAATAAGGCGGATTTATTTATTTCATTTTATGACTAAAATCTTACTGAAATGAGCGATTATTCTCGCAGATTTTACTACAGTTCATTCAGGAGTTTGAATGCGTGTCTGCCTTTACTACTGTCCTTCCATGTTGTCTTCCATTCTTCAGTTATGGTTATCTTCACTTGGCTCTTAATCTCCGATTTTCCAAGCCCTGCTTTTACATTGTTTTTACTTGTTCTTCCAAATTTGGCAGTCTGGTCTGCCAACTCGTTACCAGCTATACCTATGTGTGCCAGAACCCACACTAGCCTCACACTGCATCCTCTGTTCCCAAGCGATGCATTAATTGAGAGTATTTCTTCCTTTATGTCTGGCCGGAGAATGTTCGTTGTTACTAGGCAGTTAAAACAGACTAGCTAGATACGTGGCCTTGCGAATGACATAGTTGTTTGAAGAAACCCTTTCTTAAATCGGCACGTCACCATTCACAATCCGACATCCACCCCTTTCAAATACGAAACACAATCTATATTCGTTGTGCGTTATTTCCCTTTGTTTAGTTATGTCCACATTATCTTACGTTATTTACAGTTATTAGCCAGTCAAAACTTGAAAGATTACAATTTGCCAGGGAGGGCAGCTGCACGCAAAGTTTCAGCTGTGATGATTGGAACATAACGATTTTGAGTGTCAAAGATTTCCAGCCCAAAAAGTATGTAAACCGCATGTCGAGGTAAAAAATAAAAAGTAGTTATAACGGACAGCAGCTACGGTGCTGAAATAAAAATAACATTTTAACAAGTTATGTTATGAAAGAAAATTACCAAAAAAAAAAAAAAAAAAGGACAAAAATTAAATAAATAAATAAAATAAATTGGCTGCCAATGTCAATTATGTCGAAAAATTTTCAGCTGAGAAGTTAAATCCCATGCAACAATTTGATTTAAGAAAGATCGTTTGACCCACACACACACACGAAAAATTTAAAAAAAAATTGCCGCGTAATTGACATTATTTCGCATTCGCTAGTTTGCATTTTCAGTATCGTATTTCCTTCAGCAAATTATAAAAACTAATCCTTTAGCGATTACACAGAAATCGATGCCGCTCTGCATATCTCCATTACCATGGAAACTAAAAGAGATTACTTTTTTTTGCTGTTTTAAAGAATCAAAGACACAGTGAAAGGAAAAAAAAATAATAGTCGAAACAAATTATCGATTTGCAGAAGACAGTAAATGCAGACGAGAACACGAATTAGTATTACACGTAAAGCTAGGTCAGTCTAGTTATAACTGTTCGCTTTTTTTGAGTTATTAAAAATTTATATTCAAAGTTGGAAGTAAATTTAAAGTAAGCGTAACTATAGATTTTTTTATGTTTTGCCTCTTGCTTCTTCTTTGTTTGTTAGCTTCCAATGGAGCATAGGCCTTTTATCATAGCTCTCCAAGACGTTTTATAAAAAAATTGGCATCTCTGATTCTCTTCTCATGTGTGCGCGCCCCCCCCCCCCCCCGTTCTTCCCTTCAATGACGGTTTCGTAATGGAGGCCCCATGCCCAACCCTCCTTAGACGCTTCATATGATATGCGTGGTAGGTTGCAGTGTTACTATTCTTTGATCACCTTCCGGAAGTATTAATTTATAATGTTTGCTTGTTTTCATTATATCCTTGAAAATGAGTTGGAATCAACAACAAAAACAAATAAAAACAACACAGATTACACTCACTGGATGACAGGGGCGTTATTCTGCAGGGCGTGGTGATAAAGTAATATCAGGGTAAAGGTAGCCCAGTAATAGATACTACCAAAAAAGGAGTAAAGTGTTAGAGACTTCATTATACTAATAATAATAATAATAATAATAATAGCCCCTTCAGTCATAACTGACTATGGGAATGCGCCCCTGAGGTGACAGCCCTCAGCTGCTTATTTTCCTGGTGCTCCTTTCGACGTTTTCTCCTCACCTCTGCTTCTTGTGTGAGCCTCTCTTCGCCCAATCTGAGGTGGCGCCGTAAATAGCATTGCCACTTAGTGCGATCGGCAGCTTTATCCTCCCATGTTGCTGGATCCATGTCCAGTGCCCTCATATCTCTCTTGCACACATCTTTGAACCTCAGCTGTGGTCGCCCAACTGTTCTCTTGCCATCTGCTAATTGTCCGTAGAAGATATCTTTTGGGATGCGACCATCATCCATGCGGCGAACATGGCCAAGCCAGCGAAGTCTGCGCATTCATTATACTAGGTTCAACTGTATGAGGTGGGGTGACCAGATATTTACATCGCTGTCTTTGCCTTCCCTAACTTAAAAGCTGAGTTACGTATCCAATTACAACTAGTTATACTGCAGCGTGACACTTAACTGGTTTCGAACCCATTAACTTTGCCTTGAAAAGCACGCACTCTAATGTGTCACTTGACGTTCGGAGCCAATATAAATTGATTAACTCTTACAGGACAAGTATTTGGGGTCGATATTTCAATTCGCTCCTAAAGGGAGACACGTATTTGGGGCTGGGAGTTTTGAACTAAGTTTTTGTTTCGTGTTGTCCCAATTGTTTTGTTTGGTTTGGGTTTAAGGACTATCTTCATTGCACACGGACAACTCCATCAGTGCTCCAATCTCCTCCCTTAGATCACACAAGGAAGATCTCAGCACAATGCACGAACTCCATAGCACCAGCGAGAACCCCAATGGGTGTATATAGGAATCACACATTCTATAAATATATTTGGTGGGTAGAGTTCTAATTTTTAAATTTTGCCAGGGCAGCGGCCTTATGGCCTACTCTTTACGATTTCCAACTGCCGTGGGATTTTTAACGTGTGCAACTTGCACACAGGACTTCCTATTTTTTCGCCCTTATCCGAGAAGGCTAGGCATCCGATCTCACTACCCATGAGACCGGTGGGGGGGGGGGGGGGGGGGGGGGGGAGGGGGGGGGGGGGAGTATGACATCATTAGGGCCACTGTTTCTGAAAAAAAAAATTATTTCCGTAAATTATATTCTCTCACCTGGGAATCCGAACCCGGTACCTCTAGAACTCGAGGCCGACGCCAAATTTCTTAGCCATTCCGACTCCCAATTGTATATTTTATTAACAAAATAAACAGTTTCTTTTACAACTACGTACAACATTACTAAACTTTTTTAAATACTTGGAAGAAACCTACAGTTAAACTCACGGTTGTGGAGTCGGCCAACAAATTTTCCTTCTCCGACTCCGACTACAGTTTTTTACTAGTTATATGGCATAAAATTCGGAGTCGGAATCCGGGAATTTTTTTACCAAATCCAACTCCACTAAAAAATTACCGACTCCTGACTCCGGTCTCTGACCCCCACAGCTCTGGTTAAACTTTAACACCGTATGAAAACTCAAAGTGACAGAAATTTCCTTGCGTCAAACATAGAAAACAAAAACTGCGTCCTTTACTAAACAACATGTGGAAATCTTTAAAGTACACTTTTTGTTATTGTTGATCAGTATCGACGTCATTGCACTCCGGGCAAACCCATAGGTGCTCAGTCTCCCTCAGCAAATGTCGAAGGGTATGAATGCTAATTGTTCCTGTTGCACGCTGGTTGTATACACGCAGGATGCATCCTCTCATACGTCCATCTCTGCTGGTCTTACGTTTGATGCCAAATTCCAGCAATCTTAGCCTTGATGATTCATCGATTGCAGCGTCATTCTCTAACAGACGATCATGAATTGCCCTCAATGTTTCCACGAGCATTTAACTGTCATTGTAATATTTTCAGTTTTAAATTGAATTTTTTATATTAAGTAGCTTTATTGCTTGACCTCTCTCTCTCTCTTTCTCTCTCTCTCTCTCTCTCTCTCTCTCTCTCTCTCTCTCTCTCTCTCTTTCTCTCTTTCTCTTTCTCTCTCTTTCCCTCTCTCTATGTGCGTGAATGACTATGAGTAAATGTACTTGTGTATGCTCAGTTTCTGATTGTGATGATAATATTAATTAATCCTGTCTGAAGTTATTAATATTTTAATTTTAATTTGTAAAACGCTGAAAATTGTATTGCAGGGCAGAATGTAAAAAGGCAATTATGCCTATTTCTTTACCGTGATGAAAAAAAGATTTCGTTCGTTCGTTCGTTCAGTATTTCTCTCTTATTCATGTCCAAGCACCTTCTACGGTTGTTCTTGAAGCTATAGTCTGTCAGCTCTTTCCCAGTACAGTACAAACACTAAATTAAAAATACAAGAGAGCTACGTAATTTCTGTACTTTGTACGGTGCAGAATGGTGCAGAGTAACAGAAAAGGAAACGTCTAAACTTTCTTCTTTTCACACAAGCTGCCTAAGGAAAATTCTTCGAATTTTGTGGCCGACCACCATCACGAACCAAAAACTGCTAACTCGGAACCACGAAGAAGAGATGCGCACCATCACAGCGGGTATACGCTGGAACTGGGTTGACTACATTTTGAGAAGAGACCCTGACAACTCACCAGAACTGCCATGTTTATGTACTCCAAAAGGAAATAGAAAGCGAGACAGGCCGAAAGCTACCTGGCGGAGAACTGTGGAGGCAGACAAGCCAAGCATGAACCAGAGCTGGGCCATCACGCGAAGGGTGGCTGCCGACGGAGCAAAGTGGAGACAATTTGTTGCTGCCATACAAGACGTCACCAGGCGTGATGGTCAGTGATTGCTTTGTCAGTCAGTGGCCAAAGACCAAAGTGGAGACATTTTGTTGCTGCCCTACAAGACGTCACCAGGCGTGATGGTCAATGATTGCTTTGTCAGTAATGGCCACAGACCAAAGTGGAGACATTTTGTTGCTGCTCTACACGACGTCACCAGGCGTGATGGTCAATGGTTGCTTTGTCAGCCAGTTACCAAAGACCAAAGTGGAGACATTTTGTTGCTGCCCTACAAGACGTCACCAGGCGTGATGGTCAATGATTGCTTTGTCAGTCAGTGGCCAAGGACAAAAATGGAGACATTTTGTTGCTGCCTTACAAGACGTCACCAGGCGTGATGGTCAATGATTGCTTTGTCAGTCAGTGGCCAAAGACCACAGAAAGAAAAAGTCATTTAAAAACTAATTCTGAAACAAATCCATATCTTTAAAACCTTGACACGCTGCAGCATCAGTTATGCGATGCTAAGAAGACGTACTGGAAAATATTATTCTAAGTTTAATGAAACAAAATATTAAATATAAACGCTTTAAAAAAAAGCCTTTATATAAAATGATAAACATCCGATACAACCAAATTGTGTCTAAAAATGTACAGGTAGTCCCATAAAAGAAATTGTCACAGAGTAGTGAAATGTTAGAGACTTCCAGCTTTTTAATTGTCACAGAGTAGTGAAATGTTAGAGACTTCCAGCTTTTTAATTGTCACAGAGTAGTGAAATGTTAGAGACTTCCAGCTTTTTAATTGTCACAGAGTAGTGAAATGTTAGAGACTTCCAGCTTTTTAATTGTCACAGAGTAGTGAAATGTTAGAGACTTCCAGCTTTTTAATTGTCACAGAGTAGTGAAATGTTAGAGACTTCCAGCTTTTTAATTGTCACAGAGTAGTGAAATGTTAGAGACTTCCAGCTTTTTAATTGTCACAGAGTAGTGAAATGTTAGAGACTTCCAGCTTTTTAATTGTCACAGAGTAGTGAAATGTTAGAGACTTCCAGCTTTTTAATTGTCACAGAGTAGTGAAATGTTAGAGACTTCCAGCTTTTTAATTGTCACAGAGTAGTGAAATGTTAGAGACTTCCAGCTTTTTAATTAGGTGGGATAACCATTTTCTTCCCACTTTACCTTTCCCTGCCCTAGCTCAAGAGTTGAGTTAGGGTACCCATTTACACCTAGATAGACTGGAGCCCCTAACGATCACAGCCAGGTACCCATTTTCAGCTGAGTAGTATGGAGTGTGACGTCACCGTGTTTCGAATCAGGTACCTTCACATAATTTGTGAACTAGGAATTAATAAGAAACAATAATAATAAAAATAATGACATTCATAATAAAGCACGGCTATTAATATTGAAACGGACAGATAAACTAGAAAAGTCACTGCCGGCCACAAAGATGATTTGTGAAAACGACTGTCAGTATTCCAACTGATAACTAAAAGATCAAAGAAGCTGTCAATGGAGTTAATACAGGTGATTCGTAACCACGATAGTTAATATTTCTACTGACAGCTAAATTGACTAAAGAAAATTGTATGTGGGCCAACGTCAAAATGACATCATTACAACCATTATAAACAAGTAACTCACTTTTATTACGCATGCTTTGAGAAGAGACAAGTCGGAACATCAAGTTCACGGTTTTTCCAATAGACCACAATGTCTTTTATATTTAGACATGCACTCTAATATAACCGACTGACCTTATGACAGGGGCACGCCTCGCCAAAACGAGGCCAAACTCCTTTTATACAAACATGTTGGAGCATGGTGCGACAGGCATAATTAAAGGGACAGCAAAGACTGAATACAGTAGACATTCAAAAATCCGGCAACCTCCGGACCTGAGGAGTGCCGGATTTTTGAAAATGCCGGATTTTTTTTGGTTATATATTCTGTATATATTTAACAGAAAATGACTACCTGTACACTTTATCTGCGATCGACAATGCACGATGTTTACGTTTTACACCACTTCTTTTATTTGCTGAATCCATAATGGGGCTAAACAGCAGCAAATAAATGATAAAATGAGAAGGAATGAGCAGGAATGCCTGTTAACACGTGCAAGCAAGACCCAACAGCTGCATCAAAACATAAACTGCTCCAGAAAACAGTGGCGCGCCAACGCGGTAAATTTAAAAATGCGCTCCGAAATCCATGCCGGAAATCTGAAGGAACCGGATTATCGATGGCCGGATTTTTGAATGTCAACTGTATTAAGAAATGAGAAGAAGCCGCTGGCGATGGATAGGATACAGAGTTAGGGAACCTGTTTATGGCTAAGCGGAGATGTAAGCTTCAACAGCTAGTCAGCGCCGTTACTCCTGCGGATTGATTGCTCCATGCTTTAACTAAGACAATTAATTTATCTGTTTGTTATTTCATTCTCTCCTTTTAATTCTTGTTGTTTGTTGAACAATAAAAACAATGAATTAGACAGCCTGGCAGAAGCACTAATGGAAACCAGCTAGGAATTAAAAAAATATAAAAGTGCAGTGGACGCTCGCCTACAGCAAGATATATAGCAATGAGAAGGCAGATAAACATGCCAAAGATGGAGGAAGGAAAATTCAAACAGAAGACATGGCTACATATGAAGAGATAAAAGCAATATATCAGAAATAACTATAGAGAAAAATGGCAGATGAAACATCCAGAGACCAGTAATGCAGAACCATAATATATATTACCAGGAAGATCACGTGATGATTTTCAGACTAAGAACGGACCATTGCAAATATGTTCAACAAACTGAAAAGTGGGGAGACAGATGTGTGTTCATACGGGGAGGACAAACAGACAGTAGAACACAAGAGACAGATGTGTGTTCATACGGGGAGGACAAACAGACAGTAGAACACAAGAGACAGATGTGTGTTCATACGGGGAGGACAAACAGACAGTAGAACACAAGAGACAGATGTGTGTTCATACGGGGAGGACAAACAGACAGTAGAACACAAGAGACAGATGTGTGTTCATACGGAGAGGACAAACAGACAGTAGAACACAAGAGACAGATGTGTGTTCATACGGGGAGGACAAACAGACAGTAGAACACAAGAGTCAGATGTGTGTTCATACGGGGAGGACAAACAGACAGTAGAACACAAGAGTCAGATGTGTGTTCATACGGGGAGGACAAACAGACAGTAGAACACAAGAGACAGATGTGTGTTCATACGGGGAGGACAAACAGACAGTAGAACACAAGAGACAGATGTGTGTTCATACGGGGAGGACAAACAGACAGTAGAACACAAGAGACAGATGTGTGTTCATACGGGGAGGACAAACAGACAGTAGAATACGTACTCCAAATGTCGGCTCCATGAGAGGAACAGGGTGGCCCTCTCCAACCCAGTTGAGGGAGATACTGTATGGTGACGAGAGAAGCATGAGACGGACTGCCAACTTTATAAGAGAGATAGATGTAGTTAATTGAGAGCGAAAGACGAAGAAAAACGATAATTAAATTTTCCTTTTGACTAATAAAACTTTCAGACAATATGAAATATACATTCACTTATAAGTAGACGTGACCCCCGCGTAGTTGGCTGGGGGTACCTGTAGAGACAAAGACAGTATAGAACTAGTGCCCATGAGGCAGATCGGACAAACTAAAATAGGGTTTGTATAGAGCTCACAGCCGCATCATGTAAAACAAATACATACAAAAACCACTGTTGTAAGAGCACGTGACTGAAGTATGTGAACAGTGGAAACGTGTCTACTACCTCTCAAACTTTCTATTTCTTTAAACTTAGAACTCAGCTCAACTATGATAAGAACTCTTCAAGGGCTGACAACCTCTTCACTAGCAATGACAACTTTAAATTGCTTCTTTGTCACCTTGTCTCTTGCGTCATTAAGGCAAACTTCACCTTTTACCTGTTTCAAGCTTTTCACATTAAACTCTTTCTTCAACTCTCCCAAGTGAAGCTGACTAGTTTACTGAATGACATTTTATTTATTCATGCTGATGCCGAAAACGTTCCTACAGTTTAACCTCAAAATCATAAACAACTTACAAGCGTTGTCAATCATGTCATCTCATCATTATTTCCCTTGCAAATTATCCCCCTTTCATAATTGTTTCCTGTAAGTTATTTAAAGATCTAGTATTTGTCCGAAATGACTAATTTTGAGTGATAAAAGCTTAAATTTAGCCGCTTTTTGCTCTTTAAATGCAATAAAATAAATGCAAATTAAGCAGTCAATTTAAGAAATTATTGTTATCCTAACAGAAATGTACGTTCTACAACAGTTCGTTTTACATGATTGGTTGCCAGACCAATGCATAACCTCATTTTTGTAGCCTGAGGTAACATAAGACGTATTTTTCCTTTGCCTCATAAGGGTGGGTTAAAAAAACCAAAGGAAAAACAAGGAATGCGTCTTACTGAGACAAAAGACGGAGATAACTTCCAACGTTGCCGCTACAAGGCCTTCGTCAGGTAAAGACAAGAAAGCAAGAGCTCATCTTTGTCTCACAAGAGACCCTGGAAAGATACATAGCTGATAATGATGATGATGTTAAAATAATCTATGTAATGTGGTTATAGCATCCAGCTGCTTTTACCTCTCGTTACTGAAATGACAAAAGTCGCTAATAGTTTTACCTTTTCTGTCCGTCTGTCGCAATAACCCAACTCACGAACCACTGGAGCTATTGTGCCTGTTTTTAAACACAAAAATTCACAGCTGAATATTCGCAGATCAGCGGTTGTCATAATCGAACATGTAATTTTGTAGCCGGATAACACAGACTTTGGTGGCTACACTTAAAAAGAAGACGTGGATTGTGGGTGTATGATGACTTACGTCAGAAATAAAAATACCGCACAGCTCAGCCCAGTTCTAATTACTGTGTTTGTTGAGATCACCTTCTTTGTAAATACTTTGGTACAATTTTAAAGAGGACTCGACTTCTGTCTGAGAGATTTGTTAAAAAAAAGATGAAAAAAAAACTCTCTGGAGGAGGAAAAGAGAATAGGAGTGTTTGTTTGAAAGAGAGAGAGAGAGAGAGAGAGAGAGAGAGAGAGAGAGAGAGAGAGAGAGAGAGAGAGAGAGAGAGAGAGAGAGAGAGAGAGAGAGAGAGAGAGGGGGGGGGGGGGCAAGAAATTTGGAATATTGGAGAGACCAGGAGAGAGGTTAGAAAGTGTGAGTTTAAATAAAGATATAAAGAAGAGAGAATCTAAGAGAAAGTAGAAAGAGCGAAAGAGAGAATTACATAAATAAAGAAACATAGAAAGAGACTTTTGAGAGAATAAGAGAGAAAAAAATTGTGGAAATAAAGAAGCGAGGAAAGTGTCTTGTGAGTGAACAGAGAGAGAACACATTGTTGTAGAAATAAAGAAACAAAAAAAAACAAAGTTTGTGAGAGAAGACAGAGAGCAAAAGAGAAAAGAACTGTGGAAAAATAAACCAGGAAACAGGCTTGTAAGATAAATTATAGAAAAAATAGTTGTGGAAATAAAGAAACAATGACGGAGGCTTGATGGAGAAAAGTAATCGATGACAAAAGGGGACGTTGTGAATGAAGAGAAGAAAGAACGAAGATGGGTCAAGGATATAAAGAAACAGTAAAAATATACCAAGGGACGACTAAAAAGTGAATATGAAAAATTTGGGTTCAAAATGGGAAACTGAAGAAAGAAAAAGGCAAAGAAACACCAGAATTATGGAAGTGTCTTCACCAAAAGAAGAATTTCTGAAAGTGAGAAAGTATTAGATTTTTTAGACCTTTTTTCTGAACCTGAATACACTTATCTCTTGAAATTGCTGCATTGATTCAAGGATTTCTGGCCTCTTAAATTAGACACATTTTATACAATACAAATTCTTGACTTTTCACACGAGATCTCGTTGCGGTATAACGCAACGCTTCTTACACTGTAGACCACGGACTCCGTGTTGTCCGTGAATGAATTCTAGGGGATCTGTGTACATAAATTAAAAGTTTGAATGTTATTTTCACCAAAATTTTTTTTTTATTCAGGGATTTATTCTAGATATTTATGTATTTAAAGAATTGTATTTTTTTTAAACATTCTATTTTATATTTCACTAGGACTTTATGTAAGCTGAACACATTTTCGTTATAATAACATGCATTATTTATATGTAAAATAAATAACGCGTTTATGAACATTTTTTTATACAGCGGGTCTGTAGCCTTCACAGGATAATCAAAGGCGTCCATGTTACAAAAAAGGTTTGAGAAGTCCTGACCTAAAGATTGGAACTTACATCAACATTTTGAATTCCCTTGAAATATCGTGACCTTTGCGGTTAATGTATATTTTATCCCCATTATGTGAATATTTGGTTCAGGCTTCCTGCACGGTGACCAGCTACAGTCCTAGCTCTATGCTCCATCAGCAGCGCAAAGGAGAATGATGATAATAATGATGATGTTTATATCGATGGTCCATGGTTCGATGTCCAGTAAAGCTGGGATTTCTTAGACCGCAAACGGCTCCGGACTCGACCCAGCCTCATGAATTGGGTACCAGTGCAACTCTGGGAAGAGTAAGGCGACCGGCATGATGTTGACCACCTCACCCCTAGTGTGCCGATGGTCAAGAAAATATGAGCCTAACACCGTATTCTCAATATGCCTCAAAAGACGTGGAACGGGATCGTTTACCTTTACCTCCCTTATATCTAGATGGAAGTGGTATACCGAAACGTCGCATACATGTCCTCGCTTTTTGTTTACAAATAAATCTTACACATAAACTTCTGCAAGTTGTTACCTTCATCTCCCTCCTTGTCCGATATAGAGCACGGAGTCATCACTACAGGCGGTCGTCTTACGCGAGCACCACAACAAAGCATTCGTATGTTCTAGCAAAGATGGATTATGCAGCAATTTATTTTATATAATGAGGATACCAATCCCATACCCAACTTCATATTAGTCGCCTCCTACGACATGCCTTAGGGACGAGTGGTTCTGTTATTTTATTGTCTTCTCAAAAGTCAATGAGAACTACACACGGTAGTTGTTACCTGGTTTATGTGAAACCGCTTGGCGTGTATGTATGACTTTGATCCACTGTCATTTAGCACCAGCTTTTGGTGAATGCGTATATGTATGACTGATCCACTGTCATTGAGGGTCAGCTCTTGGTGAATGCGTATATGTAAGACTTTGATCCACTGTCATTGAGGGTCAGCTCTTGGTGAATGCGTGCATATAAGACTTTCATCCACTGTCATTGAGGGTCAGCTCTTGGTGAATGCGTATATGTATTAAAATTAAATATTTAGTCACACATATCAAACTAGAACTAACGGAAAGAATCAAACAAGCGATAGTGGAACAGGAGGCGACGAGAAGATAATGGCGTTGGATAGGCCGTACATTAATTAAACCAGCTGATAGCGTTACAAGGCAGTCCTTGTTCTAGAATACCCACAGCAAGAGAAATGGAGGGAGACCAAGAAGCATATGGAGAAGAAACAGGGATAAAGCGGACATAGAAATAATTTGAGCGGATGGAATAAGACATATACTTGGCGTGTTTTTGTTGAAGACAGGCGCTTTACGATGAGGTGAAAGGTCTTAATAATGATGATGATATCAAACGAGCTGTTCCACAATAAGCTCCAACATTATCTGATTTAATCAGCTAAACAATTATCTGATTTAATAAGCTCCAACATTATCGGAAGTATGAAACTGACATACCGGTTAAAAACTTCTGGCACCATCGGGTAAGAGTTAAAAATACAAAACACCGAAGAGACACTTTTAATAGACCAAAAAAAATAAATGTTCTATGGCAGTGGTTCTCAACATTTTATGCTAGGGCACCCCCTGGATGTGAACCCGGGAGCTGTCATGATCTACACTCAGCTCCCTAAAGATCTACGAGGTACCTTGATAAACTCATGCCTGTTTTCAGGTTTGAAATTATCTGGAATTTGGAAAAAGATCAGCCTATAAGTATCTTTTATCTCTGCCGTAAAATATGCTTCCTGTAATCCCCATCTGCACAGCGTGGAAAATTAAAACTAAACATTTTACCGAAAGTTAACTTCAATTCAAAGGAAAGATAACTTTCTATCTCATACAGATTTAAGTGAATCCTAGTAAGCTAATTTGCGAGTTTTCACTGGGAATGAGGTTAAAGTATCTTTAACCCTTTAGAACTCAGTACTTTTAAGTGCCGATGGTTGAGGGTTAGTCCAGAATTAACCTAGGTTTAAATGTTCATTCATTCCTCCGTCACAAATGGCCTTGGTAACTACGGTCGACAGATGGACTAAAGGATAGAGAGAAGGGAGAGGCAGAAAGCAGGGACACCTGATCTCGCGCGATACACAATTGCTCGTGTAAGGCCACATGCACTAACTTTATTTTCGACAGTGATAAAATTCACTACCCATACCAGAGTTAGGTGAAAAACGCTTATTGGGAATTATCGTTTACGTTTGAAAACTCTCAATGCATAGCCACACCTATCTCTCTTAAAAGCTGAGTTATGGTCCGTGCCTCATGAAATCATTTCTGCTTCTGAAAAAACATTACGTCTCCGAAATCAGGCCTACCATGTTAACCTCCAGTGATTGGAGCGCAACAAATGAAAGACTAAACACGATTGGCCGGACTATAAATACTATCTTGTGTTGTCAGGGGAAACGTGAGAAAGGGGTACTTTTTTGAAAAGATGTGTAGACATGGTTTGATTGGGTAGAGCTGCGAATATAGTCAATTCAGAGCGTCTGTTCATTGCCACATCTTGTAATAAACCTACTAAGAAGCAGTGCGTTGAGCACCAGTGTATATTTTTTATAAAATAAAGCCTGGGACATCGGCAGATCGGAGTTGTGCTATATTCATTGCCAGTCAACGAAACTGTTTATTATTACATGAATTGTGGTCTATTCTGTTTGATAAATTTGTCCTCTCCACATGTTCTACTAGTGCTCCAGCCTGAACTTGTAAAACTGCATGGAATGGCCAAACAGTACACTGACACCTAGATTATTAACTAGAAAGAAATAATGCTGGAATTGCAGAGGCGTAGTAACCATTAGGGAGGGAAATACTGGTATAAAGTATTTCAGATGAAGCTGACAGTTGGCCTAACGCTCTGAACTCAATGTTTGTGATGTATTTGCTCAGTGTAGAAATAGAGTGTAAATTAGTTCTGACGTAGAAGGTACACCTTCTTGTTTCAGGGACCGTGGTCTTAAAGTTATTGAGCAGCACCTGGTCAGAGCTTTGCACCTGTCCTTGGTCCGCATCCAGTTGGCTCCAACTCATTACAGTTGACCTAGTCTAGAGATAAGAGGTTGGCCATGGACCCTTGCCTAGTAAGAGTCGGGAATTTAATTGTTTTAATACCAGGAACTAGAACATCTCCAATACAGGTTCCAATCTATTGAAGTCATGATGACAGGCCTGCTTTTCGTTATAAACTTCTTCAACCAACAGAGCTTGAACAAAACAAAACCAGTATTACCTCATTTTTCACTACACAACTGACACACAAATACCATTAATAATAATGTCCTATAAGAATCATATTAATAAATTCTGTACATATAACTTGTAATTAAAATTGATTGTGATTCCTGGTTCCCTTTGTATTTGAATCAGGACACATATACATTCATGACAGCACTGAATACATATTGTTATTTGAAAAGTTATCAGTGACTCCTTTAAGAACCTCTTAGAGTGTTATATGTATGTGATCACCTTTCCGAATAAATTAAATTGTTTATCTTCTGTTGTTGTTATGACTTACACTTCATCATACACATACCCTAGACATATAACGTAGTCATCACACTATTCCAGAATAATTCTGACTGAGGTATACATATGTGGCAGTAAGTAAGGTTATCTATAATACACTACTCTTATTAGATATAGATACCTTCACAGCTGATCTCAGTCAGTACACTAAGTCCCCTATAAATATTTATAACATTCCACTTTACCACAGAGGTTAAAGTATCTTTAACCCTTTAGAACTCAGTACTTTTAAGTGCCGATGGTTGAGGGTTAGTCCAGAATTAACCTAGGTTAAAAATGTGTTTCTCCCTCCGTCACCAAATGATGCCTTGGTATCTCACGGTCGATCTAGATCTTCGTCTTTGTTGTCGTTCGCTCTCAAATAGCCACACCTATCTCTCTTATAAAGCTGATAGTCCGTCTCAGTTCAGGCTTCTCCGTCTCCGTCTCAGGCTTCTCCAGTCACCATACAGTTTCTCCCTCAACTGCGTTGGAGAAGGACAGGTTGCCACCCAGCTCATCTCATGGAACCAACCTTTTTGGACTACATGTTCTACTGTTTGCTTGTCCTCTCCACATGTTCTACTGTTTGCTTGTCCTCTCCACATGTTCTACTGTTTGCTTGTCCTCTCCACATGGGCACACACCTGTCAGTCCGTTTTTCAATTTGTTGACCTAGTCTAGATCACCGGGTTGCCGACCCTTGCCTAGTGAGTCGGCCAGGTTCTCTCCTATCCCGTGAGATTTTCGTACTAAAATGCGCTAAGAAAGGCCTGCTTTTCGGTTATTTAAACTTCTACCCCCTGCAATGTTAGATAAATTAACGCTAGACTCTGGTTTAGAACATTTCTGCTAAATGTTAGATAACGCTAGACTCTGGTTTAGAACATTTCTGCAATGTTAGATAACGCTAGACTCTGGTTTAGAACATTTCTGCAATGTTAGATAACGCTAGACTCTGGTTTAGAACATTTCTGCAATGTTAGATAACGCTAGACTCTGGTTTAGAACATTTCTGCAATGTTAAATAACGCTAGACTCTGGTTTAGAACAATTCTACAATATGTGATAACGCTAGACTCTGGTTTAGAACATTTCTGCAATGTTAGATAACGCTAGACTCTGGTTTAGAACATTTCTACAATATGTGATAACGCTAGACTCTGGTTTAGAACATTTCTACAATATGTGATAACGCTAGACTCTGGTTTAGAACATTTCTACAATATGTGATAACGCTAGACTCTGGTTTAGAACATTTCTGCATTATTAGATAACGCTAGACTCTGGTTTAGAACATTTCTGCATTATTAGATAACGCTAGACTCTGGTTTAGAACATTTCTGCATTATTAGATAACGCTAGACTCTGGTTTAGAACATTTCTGCATTATTAGATAACGCTAGACTCTGGTTTAGAACATTTCTGCATTATTAGATAACGCTAGACTCTGGTTTAGACCAGAAATATACAAGAGGATAAAAAAATGAGATCCTATTTTTAAATTATTATTTCTGCTGCCCTATGCTACTGATTTATGTGAAACAAACGTCATCATAAACAAAATTATTTTTGGTTATTATGCTATAATAACTGCTATTTTGTTGCATAAAATACGATGTCACTAACATTACACGTCAATGTGAGATCCAGTTTGTTCAACATATGATTTCATAACGGGCAGAAATTTTTGCTGTCTCTTGTAACGTCAGTTGATTGGCCATTTTAAATGTTATTTTTGTTTTATTTTGTTTCTGGGAATAAAATAAAATAAACTTATTTGTCAAACTGCAGCGACTGCTTATTGTTTTGTCATTGGTTACACGTGTAACAAGTGGATAGAAATGAGGATATCAACATTTAAACGTAGGAAGTACCTTTTCAGTCACCCTGAATGTCGTTATCGGAATTATCGGAAAGTATGATACATTCTAACCCTAGATGTGACAGTAATTGGTAATATAGGTAACACTTCAGACAGTCTCTGTAGGAAGACACTCTATGTAGGTAGACAGTCTATGTGGGACGACAGTCTCTGTGAGAAGACAATCTCTGTGGGAAGACAGTATCTGTGGTAAGACAGGCTCTGTAGGAAAACGGTCTCTGTAGGAAGACAGTCTGTTATGATTAAAATTCATAACGATTGTGTCGGTATAATAGGTAGCTCAACAGGGCTCCTTGTTTGTTTATTTTATACGGAGTCACTTATTAATACAGGAAGTGACGCCATGCCGATATGGTTTTTTGGGCAGACGTGAAACTAAAAAAGCAGAAGTGAGGGGATCGTCTTCTGTGGTCTTTTTCCATTGTGTTTTATGGCGAGTGGACGCATGTGTATAAGCTCCTGACTTTCAATGTATATCCCTGAGTTTTTCCATCACTAATACATCAAGATCTTCTGTGAGGTGTATCTAATCTGCATTTACAGGGAGTATAGCTTCTCAGTGTCGAGTGTGAATATATATTATAAATATGGAGTATGAAAAGGACAGCGTTCCAGACATGAACGGACTGCCTAGAGTTATATCGACGAATGCATATTATATGCCATTGTATATTGGCCTAAACTGTATTGAATTTGGAGCTGCGTTGAAGTCTTAATAAAAATGTATACCGTCCACTTCGTCCGTTGTGGCTTAGATGATTCTGATTGATGTTGGCTTGTTTCGGTGTCTGATACGTCTACTACCCTAGAAGTGAACTTGGCCACAGGAACCATCCTGTCACTACATATTAACATTAACATATAAAAGACACGTAACACAGTCTCTGTAAAAAAAACTATCTCTGTAGGAAGGCTGTCTCTCTTGGAAAACAGTCTCTGTAGGAAGACAGTCTCTGTAGGAAGACAGTCTATGTAGGTAGACAGTCTCTGTAGGAAGACAGTATCTGTAGGTAGACAGTCTCTGTAGGTAGACAGTTTCTGTAGAAAATAGTCTCTGTAGGAAGACAGTCTCTGTGGGAAGACTGGCTCTGTGGGAAGACAGTCTCTGAAGTAAGACAGTCTCTGTAGGAAGAAGAGTCTATGTAAGGAGACAGTCTCTGGAGGAAGAATAGGAAGACAGTCTCTGGCGGAAGACAGTCTCTATTGGAAGAGAGGGTCTGGAGGAAGACAGACTCTGGAGAAAGACAGGCCCTGGAAGAAGATGGTATCTGTAGGAAAACAGTCTCTGGAGGAAGACAGTCTCTATAGGAAGACAGTCTCTGTAGGAAGACACGCTCTGTAGGAAGACATTCCCTGTAAGAAGACAGTCTCTGTGAGAAGACACGCTCTGTGGGAAAACAGTCTCTGTGGCAAGACACGCTCTGCAGGAAGAAAGTCTCTGTGGGAAGACAGCCTCTCTGAGAAGACAGTCTCTTTAGGAAGAGAGTGTAGGAAGATACGCTCTGTAGGAAGACAGTCTGTGTTGGAAGACAATCTCTGTGGGAAGACAGGCTCAGTAGGAAGACAGTCTCTGTTGGAAGACAATCTATGTGGGAAGACAGGCTCAGTAGGAAGACAGTCTCTGTAGGAAGACAGTCTCTGTAGGAAGACAATCTCTGTGGGAAGACAGGCTCAGTAGGAAGACAGTCTCTGTAGGAAGACAATTTCTGTGGGAACACAGGCTCAGTAAGAAGACAGTCTATGTTGGTAGACAGTTTCTGTAGGAAAACAGTCTCTGTAGGAAGACAGTCTCTGTAGGAAGACGGTCTCTGTAGGAAGACAGTCTCTGTAGGAAGACAATCTCTATGGGAAGACAGGCTCAGAAGGAAGACAGTCTCTGTAGGAAGACGGTCTCATTAGGAAGACAATCTCTGAGGGAAGACAGGCTCAGTAGGAAGACAGTCTATGTTGGAAGACAGTTTCTGTAGGAAAACATTCTCTGTAGGAAGACAGTATATATAGGAAGACAGATGTAACCGTGCTATGCCTCTTTATAAATCTTCCAGAACTGGTTACGGCACCAAATAGGTATTATGTTACCGTGGGTGGTGTATTGAAAGACTGGTCCAAAGGCACCAAATAGGTATTATGTGGCAGTGGTGGTGCTCTTCTATATTTTGAGTAACTACTAGGTGACTGTGGCAGGCCTAGTTATCATTTATTTAACTTGCCAGCCTTCTTCTTCAGTCTATCTTCCAAGCGAGACTATCTCTCTTACTGGCTTCTTTTCTTTCTGCCAGAGGTTGGAATTCCTGGATGAGATAATTTGGTTCTCCTATCTTCCCAGGATTCGTTCTTCTCTCCTAGTTGGTTCTAGCGACTACCTCGTATTAGTGGCTTTTCTTCCCTAGTCTATGCTCACTCCTTATACCTCTCTATTCCTCAATCTCTTCACACATGAAAGCAACTGGAGTGTTGTGATTCAACTTCAAACAATTTTATTTAGATGAGTCAATATCCATGATCTTCAAACATTAATTCATCAGACACAATTTAAATTCAAAGTCTTTGTGTCTCCTACTTGATTCCATCTCAAAGTATAAGTATATATTGCCTCTCACTTATTTCTTTAGGTACATAGACTGCTAAAATTCGTTCTCAATTTCTATTTATTTTCCTCAGGGTTCTTACAATGGTCTCTCTAAATCTTTGGGGTCATGTTCTCTCCTATCTCAACCTAGTTAGGCTTAACTCCTTTAAAATGCAGCATTTTCAAATCAATAGTTATACCTGCAATAATCAAACAAATGTCTAATACTCATGTGGCAGCCTCAATACTGACGCTGACATGAGTGAGAGAGCGCAGGATATGCATTATAGACGTCAGAGCGTTTCAAACTCTTACTTATTATTTCTCGACGTAGACTATACCTCTCCTTTAATTCATGACAGCTAATCCAGTATATCTACTGTACATGAGTTGTCCACTTTGTACTTAGTCTTCTCAAGTTCACCTTCAATGTTCTCTCTTTGTTAACTGCTCCCATAAACCTGAGCAGCATTACCGCCTGGTAATTCGTTGACTGTATTTCTGAAAACATGACTCTCTAATTAATATTGGTGCCTAATAAAACTCATCTTCAAATGTTCTTCTCTTGTTGATGGTTCCCTTAAACATGAGAAGCATTACCCTCTTGTAATGTCTTGGCGATATTTCTGCACCACGGTTCTCTTTTTCCATCAGTTTATACATGATATAATAAAAGTCATGAAAAGTCAATCTTACCAGAGTCAAAGAAATTCCAAATACTTATCACAATTCCTACTAGGTACCCCTATAAGCTAGCCTTATGTTTAAAACACAGTTTAATCTAGTATCCAGAATTCCTACCACTATTAAATCTAGAGCTATCTACTTTCTCTGTATTGAACTTCTGTCAACCACAGGTTTTACTTCTTGAGCCCAGCAATTTCACAACTTGCTTCGTTGGGTTCGCCGCCTGGACTGAGTAAACACGACCGCTCACCAGCGCGTCGTAATCTGTACTGTCCTTCAATTCATTCCCATGAACCGTATTCCTGTTTTCCAGTCAATGCGATTGGTCCATTCTTCAATTCACTCACCTATCTCGTAAAACTCACGGTTAATACCTTCATAAAAACTCAGTGAGCTTCATTCTATAAATGTTTACACTTTGCTCACTTTTCTCGTGCGTTTATTCTGCTCTCCGTTCGCTTAACTCTAAAGGGCGCTAATATTATAGTTATCTCCCTTAATGGTTTATGCTCAAATGCTATGTTCTCTTACTTCAAGCTTATTAAAAACGATCGTTATGCAAATTTTGTAAACCAGAACTGTGTACTTACAGAAAAAATTTACATCAAAAAGAGTTCTCTCCCTTACCAACCAAGCACATATATGCTGGCTTTTGTATACAGATCCAAGCAAACATCACAGTGCCAGCTGTGCAAAACACGCATTCAAGAAACCGAAGATCATATTTACTACACGTGCAAAACAGTCATGCCCATGAGAAAAGCATTGCAAAGTATCATTGCCTCACATATACACAACAACGTTGACTTTTACAAATCTATTTTTCATAACACGCTCCCAAGATCAACTCCTGAAACACATACAAAACTTCTCATTTTATTGTCAAAATATAGATATCTCATTTGGAGTTTTAGGAATTTAGCAGTTTTCAAATACCGCCATTTTAATCCACATATACTTTTACAGGTATTTTTGCAAAAAGCACTGACAATTTCACCTGATTTTAATGTACACGGAGCAACACTCCTCCACTTTCCCCGTCTTAATTAAGAGAGTGGCCTAGTCGCTACAATTTTACCTTCTAACTTCTTTCCTTTCGTGTCAGTGAGAAGCGATAACTTTTTTTGTGTGTGTGTGTGACATCATGTTATTTCATATCAAGCTGACAACATCAAGAAACATTATGCGACATCACGTCAGTTCATACCAGATTAACCACATCAATAACCCTTAAGTGACATCACATCAGTTCACTTAAGGGTAACTACATCAAGAAACATTTTGTGACATCATGTTATTTCATATCAAGCTCATAATCATAATAATAGCCCCTTCAGTCATAACTGACTATGGGAATGCGCCCCTGAGGTGACAGCCCTCAGCTGCTTATTTTCCTGGTGCTCCTTTCGACGTTTTCTCCTCACCTCTGCTTCTTGTGTGAGCCTCTCTTCGCCCAATCTGAGGTGGCGCCGTAAATAGCATCGCCACTTAGTGCGATCGGCAGCTTCATCCTCCCATGTTGCTGGATCCATGTCCAGTGCCCTCATATCTCTCTTGCACAAGCTAACAACATCAATAACCATCAAGTGATATCAAGTCAAGTTATACAAGGCTGTAGAAACGTTAAAAAAAAATATGTTTGTGTCTGCTGCATCAAAATATGGTATGTGACATTAAATCATTTCATACACAATGCAGAACATGCAACATGCTGAGTATTGGAGTAGAAATAAATGAAGACTAAAAACAAAGAGTGAGCATAGGAGGAGAAATAAGTTGAAAACGGACCAACAAATAAAAAGGTTGAATATAAGAGTATAAAGTTGATAAATGATGAGCATGAAAAGGTTGCGTCTCGGAAATGAAATGACTGGAGAACGGAGGAATAAATCAAAAGGTTGAGTGCTTCTTCTTCTTCAAGTACCATGACTGGTGGCATAGGTGATCATGTATTTCCACAACTTCCTGTCTCCAGCACTATTTATCATTTCTCACAACTTGACATGAATTCTATTTCTCTTGTCACAATTCGATGTTTTTATTAGCCAGTCAGAAGATAAAAAGTGATAACAGACATCTCTTCCGCATTCCTGTTATATATGAAAGAATCCTGTACGTTTCCTTCATTAAGCATTCTGCGTTTCATGTTTTCATACACTTTCGGTATGTTTAATAATCTTCAGGGGGACTCCATAATGCCTCTTCATTCTCTGATGTGACTCTCTGTCTACGCTGTCAAATGCCTTTTCATTGTCCACAAATCCAATGTTATTAGGTGAGTTCCATTTTTTTTCAAATTTATTTCAACTATAATTAGTAAAGTGGCTATTTGGCCTGTACATGATCTGTTTCGTCGTACACCTGATAGTTTATCTCCGGGTTGGCTATTATCAGTACGATTTAGCTCCCCGAGGAGCATAGGCCTTCAACAAACACATGCCAAGTCTTCCTTCCTGTGCCATCCGCTCAAGTTTTTTCCATGTTTTCCTCATCATTTTCACCTCTGTTTCCAGTTCTCTTCTCCATGTGTTTTTGGTCTACCTCCGCCTCTCTTTCCCTGTGGATTCCAGAACAAGGACTGCCTTGTAATGCTATCAACAGGTTTTGTCAATGTGTGTCCTATCCATCGCCAGCGTTTTCTTCTCAACTCTTGTTCCACTGGCACTTGTCTGGTTTTTGTCATCAATTCCACATTTGTGACTTTGTCATATCATTTCAGTCCTTCTATTCTACGCAAGCACCCGTTTATAAAAGTCTGTAGCTTTTTGGTTGTTGTTTTTGTTGTATTCCATTGTTTCAGATCCATACAATAGGCCTGACTTGACATTTGAGTTGAAGATTCATGTTTTCGTGTTGGACTTGACTTCTGTTGTTCTCCATATGTTTCCCAATGCAATGAAAGCTCGTCTTGCTTTTTGTATTCTTATTTTGATATCACTGTCTGTCCCTCCAACTTTGTCTATATTACTTCCAAGATATGTGTACAATTCCACATCTTCTAGTGGTGTTTCTCTAAGTTCACCATTGTTATCATTTCTTGCATTTATTCTCATAATCTTTGTCTTTTCCCTGTGTATTTTAGGCCCACTTGTGACCTCTCATCGAGAATTTTCATTTTCTCTTGCATCTGATTATGGTTGTGGGACACAAGAGCCAAGTCATCTGCAAAATCCAGATCATCAAGCTGTTTCGTCAGATTCCACTGGATTCCATTTCTGTTGTGTGATGTCGATGGTTTCATAACCCAATCTATTGCTAGTAGGAAAAGAAATGGAGACAAGAGTCTTCCCTATCTCACAGCGATAACTGATGTACGACGAAGAACCACCAACAGAGCGCCAGACTGTGTATTAAAAGTTACAGATAAAAATATAGAAAATTCATTGAATACCCAGCCTGCTCTTGTAAAATGTATTCTTTAAAAAAATAATAAGACGCCAATAAGATTACCATACTTAAAATATGAAATATGTCTCACGAACTACATAAAAATAGGTTGCAAAAAAAGAAAAAAATTTAATGTAAATTATTCATAGATAAAAATAAGTAATAAACCACTTTTAAATGTATATTTTTATTTTTGCGTAATTCTTTCCCTTAAACATATAAACTTACCTTAGTAGACTCCCCTGAAAATTTCAAGCCAGACTGATCTATCTATCTATCTATCTATCTATCTATCTATCTATCTATCTATCTATCTATCTATCTATCTATCTATCTATCTATCTATCTATCTATCTATCTATCTATCTATCTATCTATCTATCTATCTATCTATCTATCTATCTATCTATCTATCTATCTATCTATCTATCTATCTATCTATCTATCTATCTATCTATCTATCTATCTATCTATTGTAATCTGATTGGTTTCAAGGAGGATTTTATTTTTGTTTTTGTGTGGTTGTTTTTTACGTTCGTTTTTATTGTTTATGTTTTTTATTGTTTTTTAACGTATTTTATTTCTTAATTGTAATTTGATACTATAAATGTATGTTGTTATATTACATTTATAATGTTCATTGCCTCTAAATTAATATTTACAGCAGATGTAAGGATGTATGTATACAGAAGCCTTCCTCAACCTTTTTATCTTGAAGGAACCCTTGAAATAATTTGTAGGTGTCAGTTAACCCCTTGAATATAAATTATTATATCTACAAAAAAAAAAATCTATAGAACAAATAGTTCATTTAATAAATCATTTATATTTCTTAAACCATTTTCTCATACTCTTATGTCCTATCAAAACTAGATCGCTGTTCATCCAAACTCTACGGTGACACAGTCTATGTAGGAAGACAGCCTATGTAGGAAGACAGTCTATGTAGGAAGATAGTCTATGTAGGAAGACTGTCTATGTAAGAAGACAGTCTATGTAGCAAGACAGTCTATGTAGGAAGACAGTCTATGTAGTAAGACAATGAAAGAATAGAACTACTTGTTAAAGAAAGAATATTAATGTATTTTGTATCATGAACACACATAGGCTATTACCAGTTAATTTTGCGGTAATATGTCTCTCTGTGTTAAATCATGTTTTTGCACGGGTTTTCACTTATATTGAACGCTACATATTAAATACGTCACCAGTTGTTTATGACGTAACGTGTTCTGCACTAATTTATGCTAACGGCTAAGATTCTTGGCCTTTAGTTATCTGTGGTCTTCATGGTAAGACGTATTTTATTCAAACTCCGAATATTGCGGAGGAAGAGCTCCAAGTGGCATATTATATTCTTCGAAGGCCGCTACTATTTTAACTAAGATGAATCAGAACTTCAAGTATAATTTTACGTCCACATTGTCTGACCCACATTTCTTGGGTGGATTTCACCTCTAGTACAGCGGCCAGAAATGTATGGTTAAGACGAGACTGTTAAAGGAATCGACGATAGTACATGTACAATATGCCATGCCATTTCTATGAAGTTGTTATCTCTGATGTACATTAAACGTAAGGGTATTTTGTGGACCCTCCACCTGACGACTTGAGTTCTTCAACCACTGATGTCATGTATAATCTCACCCGTCTCCATTCGTATTATTAGTACGATGCTTGTACCTTAGATGATCTTCGTTCTATGTTCAACTAATTACTGCAAGAAGATAACCCCATCCGTAACACTAATATACCCTCAGGCAGTCCGTAAGAGAAGACAAAAAAGTTGTACAGAAAATTGGCAGCCACATCATTAAAATAAAATTGGTACAGGAACGACAACTACAAGATCATAAGGATGCTGTCTAATACAGGCTTCCTTCAATGGCGGACCAGGTGTTGGACCAGGTGATGGACCAGGTGTAGTGTTGGCTCTATGTTTCATGGGGACTAGAAGGGGAAATAACCAAGGTGGTGGTAATGATTATGATAAGGGTTAATGCACATAATATATATTTGAAAACAAGCAAAGTAAAACACGAGCGGCTCTTTAGCTTCTTTGCGCAGTTTAGGTCCGAAGATAGAAAACTTATATGTACCCTGTGCTCCACGGAGAGAGAGAGAGAGAGAGAGAGAGAGAGAGAGAGAGAGAGAGAGAGAGAGAGAGAGAGAGAGAGAGAGAGAGAAAGAAAGACATCGCGAGAGAGAGAGAGAGAGAGAGAGAGAGAGAGAGAGAGAGAGAGAGAGAGAGAGAGAGAGAACGAACGAACTTTATTTTCAAAGGGTTGAGAATTGGGCACGCAGGCCCGTCTAACATTCTGCCCTTCCTTTCGCTCACCTTTCATACTGAATTCATTTATTCTCATATGCATTTTACATATCAATTTCAAGGAATTCAACGTAAAGTAAAATAATAATATAGCACACTCATATTAACATTAATTACTTATAAGCATGACATAACATATGTTGAAAAGTACAAACATCGTCATTAGAACGTACAGTTGATGTTATAAAAGAAAAGATAATCCGATTAGGGGGGCATGTAATCAGTATTAAGAAAGTATTCAAAAAGTCTATGATTGTATGAATAGGGACTGAGGTTGTTTCTTAGGTTATGTGGAAGACAATTCCAAAGATGAGCAGCAGAGTACGCTAAGCTTTTCTTGAATAAGTCAAGCCTAGACTTGGGCACTTGCAATCTGTTAAAGCGTTGACTGCGTCTTTCATTGTAACTGAACATTGGCCATAGATATGCTGGAGCATTGTGTGACAGGATTTTGTGAACAAATTTAGCTTTGTTAAACAGAAGGCGCTTTCTTAAGGGCAGTATTCGGAAGAGAGAGAGAGAGAGAGAGAGAGAGAGAGAGAGAGAGAGAGAGAGAGAGAGAGAGAGAGAGAGAGAGAGAGAGAGAGAGAGAGAGAGAGAGAGAGAGAGAGAGAGAGAGAAAGAGCGAAAGAGAAAAAAAAGGGGGGGGGGGGACACGAGAGAAACATTTAGGAATAGTAAAAATAGAAATGCCAGAATTTCTTTCCATTCGTCACATAGAAATCTAGCTAGAGAACTTAATAGAAAGAAAAAAATCAGTATTTGAAAAGTTAAATAATAGATTAAAAAAGAACAATTTAAAAATTTGTACCGACAGACGTAATTACAAACTAAAAGATCTTGAAAAAAGAATTTTTCCCGCCACAGAAAGGAACGAGGAAAGAATTAGGCCCAATTTTCTTTGACAGCCGCCAAGTTTTAGATTCATGCAGGAACACAGTCACTGAATTATTGAACCTTACATGGACTTCTCGTCTGATGGAAGAAGGATGACGCGAAACTGATCTTCCTCTAATCTAGCTCCAGCCTGACTCTATCACGACTTTGGTAACATCGTCTGCTAAGACAGTCACGAGAAGTTAGACACGACACAGGCAGCAGTACATCAGACTAGTCCCATAAATAAGATGAAATTCTGGCGGGAACAGTTTGAGGGCTTGTGTCTTCCAACCCGATTTTGGTGTATATCTAAACCAGCAGACGTGTCTGGGGGTTTCAGACGACAGCTCAGAAGATTTAGACCTAAGTTGAGTCTTTTTTGCTATTAGTTTAAGGGGATGAAATTCCCCTGTAATGATTTTTGCGCCTAGGTTTTTTTGTGTGTGCGAACCTAGGAAGGATGTCAGATGTGGATCTGAATGAATTCATTAGCAGATTGTCCTATGAATGTCTTCTGAAAACGCGGCAATAAGAGGCCAAACATGACAAAATAAAACATGAGATCTTAGTAACAAGACACAGATTCTTTGACCACTTTGAAAATAAGTTAAGAGTGATTCTGCTTACCAGCAGTAAAGGTTAAATTAAACACTGCGTCCGTGCTTTTATCCCCAAGTAGCTGTTCCCGTGTCATCAATATCTTTCTCTATTTCCTTCTCTTAAAACCTTACCCTCTATCCTCTGATTCTCCCCAGTACTGGAAGCCGCTCTGAAGTAACCTGTAAAGTGACTACATAGTGTATTAGATCATGAAAATAAGTACCCTCTGTTCCCTATTTTTCCTCAACCCAAGACATAAGTTTCAGTTAAGACTTAAAGAACATGAAATTAATCTTAGAAAAGCAATACAAAACAATACGAAACGTAACCAGTGTTTGGGCAAAAGAACAAAATTAAAGAAATATATTTTGTAATAATTTAAATCAGCGGCAGACGACCCATGGGCTCTATGGATCTGATTTAGAAACACTGAACTCTCTAAAGAACAACTTTGATCAAATCGTGTTTGTTCTTTGTATTCGGAAAATGTGCAGTCTGTATGCGATGTTTATCTTTACCGGACCAGCTTCGCTCTGTAATCCCACCAACACAGCGGTGAAAAGTTCAAATTAAATGTTGTTTTACCGAATGTTCATTTCAAAAACTAATTTTTCTTCCCCTCCGTCACCTAGAGATTTACCACATAACCACTGCTAACTATCGGCAGATCATGATCTACTTTATGCTGACCCCTGCTTTAAATATGCTCCCATTTTACAGCAATGTGTTTTGGTTAAAACAAACATTCTATAAGTCACTGCCGAGAAAAAGATACATTCATGATTGTAAAAATACACTAATAACAGAATTCATTCACACTCAACAGTCCTGTGTTGAAAAGTTGACATGATCAAAATATGCTGGAACATCACTCCATACTTTTAAGATTTTATGTCCTCACTAGTATCTGTAATATATATATATATATCAGCGTCAAAACAAGGAGCAATAACTGCCATTTGACAAATTCGTTTAACTTCTTTCTTTCTAGAAATAAAATAAAATAATTAAAATGGCCAATATGCAGACGCAACAAGAAATAGCAAAAATTGTATTTAAGGGGATGAGCTGCAGTGAAATGCTTTTTTCGTTATCAATCACAGGATTTCAATGAAAATGCACGGACAACCTACATCAGTCAAAGATATGCATAATGACGACTTTTAGGGCATTGCATCATAGGTTGCCATGGAAACGGCGGCCATATTATATTGTTCCATTTCAATTAGCTGAGGCTTTTTTTGTTTATTAATCTATCAGTACCAAAGACATAATGTTTATTTTCCAAAATAAACATGATGTTTTTCATTATATTTTTAAACATTTGTCAGATTAATTTTTTTTATAACTTAAGTAGATCCTGAGATATAGAACTTTAATTTGTATTTACACATAGTAACCATTTTTTTTTTAAATTTTACATTATTTGCAATAAATCAAAATTTTGATAAGATATCAAAATTTTTATCTGACAAAAGTTGTATGATATGGAAACTATTTGTACCAAATCTCAAATTGATTGACTAAAAAATAAGCAAGTTATAAGATCATTAGTAACGTAAGGTTCTGAGAAAATCTTGATTTTCTTCAAAGGAAAAGCACAACTTCTGAAGAAAATACTATTTATAAAATCAAAATATACCTGCTTAGAATGTGTTCTGACAAATGATTTTCACAGATTTAGGGGAATATAAATTATTGAAATATAGACTAATCCTAATTGTTATGTTTGTGCTATTTTGACTTGAAGTAAGCTGTAGCTCCTCTACGTGGTAAAATAACAGTTAATTCTCTTTACGTTGACGTTTGTTTCATATTAATAAATAGGATAGAAATGAAGAAATAAACATTTAAAATTAAGGAGTAACTTTTCAGTTACCCTGTACAAGCGAAATCGTTATTGACTCACCCATCATAATATAAGGACAATAACTCTGTACACAGCATGCTGTCTAGATTGCAAATTATTCCCCATGAATGAGAGGCTGATTGACAGCCACGGCAGAAAAAACAGACTCCATTGAAGATAGAACCAACAGGGTGAACAAAGACGTCGAAGGGAAGGTTTCTATACTGTTCAAAAAAAGAAACGCAACATTTTTGGTGTTACTTTTATAAAAGATATTCGATGATTGGACACCAGTCAACCTATCGACTGTGTCCAGCTGGTCATTAACTTCTCGTGGTTACCTGAATTGTACTCACCGCATGATTTGTGAGGTCATGAAAGAGGTCAAGGTCAAAACAACATTTTTGACAATAACTCGTGACAGGTTCATGAGAATCCCGTGAAACTTACTGAACACAAAACTCTCTGACCATATTATTGAATGCCTATAAAAGATTGACGCTCCTCGAATAAATTCAGTTGAAAATTCAATGCGCAAGTATGGCTCATCTCACTACAGAACAACGACTCATCATCATTGGACGTTTACAGACTGGACAGTCGCAAAGTGTAGTGGCCAGACAATTTAATGTGGTTAGAAGCACCATTAGTCGCCTTTGGATGCGATTTCAAGAAACTGGCTCAGTGGCAGACCGGCTGCGCAGTGAAAGACCCAGAGTCACAACTCCTGCCGAATACCGCTTCATACGGCAGCGTCACCTCAGGAATCGACTTGCATCTGCGTCCTCCACAGTCCAGTCAATGTCAGCAGCTCGTCGAATTTGAAATCAAACGGTCAGGAGTTAATGTCAAAAATGTTGTTTTGACCTTGACCTCTTTCATGACCTCACGAATAATGAAGTGAGTACAATTCAGGTAACCACGAGAAGTTAATGACCAGGTGGACACAATCTATAGGTTGACTGATGTCCAATCAGCGAATATCTTTTATAAAAGTAACACCAAAAATGTTGCGTTTCTTTTTTTGAACAGTATAGTTAACATCGAGAGTAGCTAAACCTGTAAACATTATTAACCCTTTGGTAATGTTACTGAAATGTTCATGTAACTGCCACTGTTGGCTGAACATTCCTAAACTACGTAATACGGATTCTAGCGTCCGATTGACAGAGTGTTTAGAGCGCTGGTCTCTCGCAGCAAAGGTACAGGGTTGGTATCACGGTACCGACACGCTCCAGTATACCCAGCTGTAAATGGGTACATAACTTTGCTTTTGAGTTAGGGAAGGAAAAGTTAGGGAGGACAGGAACCGGTCGCCCCCACCTCTCGCTGCTGAACCTAGTGTAACAAAGTCTCCAACACTTCACTCCCCAACGGCAGTATATGCTATGGGACTACCTTTTCTTTTAACGAATTGATGAATTACTTAACTTGTTTTTACTGTTTTGTCTGTTCAGCATCGATCGAATCTACTCTGCTACCTCAGCTACATCCACCTCTCAATTCTCAAGTATTGAACATGGAATTTTCCTTTTTATTCCTCCTTACGAAGCATGGATCCACCATTCTAGCTGCGTCTCGTACAGGAAGCCCACATTAAAACATTCACGTGCTCTTGTAATTCTAGTTTCAGTAACATGATGAAGTTGCCAGTCGCCTCTTACGACATGCTCGAGGAAGTAGTGGTCCTTTTCTTTCTTTTCTCCTCCGAGACCCCCGGGGCTATATCACCTACTCCAAGACCCTTCAATTAACCATATTCCCTCTTCAATCTACCACCTAGTTTATCATTACTCCTTAACCCACCACTTACTATTCATAACTCTTCTATCCACCTTATAATATTTATTTACTGCTTCAGCCTTGATACAAGGCAGACAGGGCTAACAGCCATAGAATTCGACCTTGCTGATTGAGACTCCGTTGTCCAGGAGTTAAGATCGCACCAACAGCGGGACATCATCTCACAAGGAATAATGAGACGTCATAACATCGGCCGGAGTCAACCTTCACAACTTTAATACATGAAAAAAACATGTTTAATGAGTTGTGTTGTGCGAATTATTACCGTAGCAAACTAGTCTCCGTTCCCGTGCAGCTCCCGGGGGGGGGGGGGGGGGGGGGGGGGGCGCTATGACGCGCGAGACAAAGAAAGAATGTGCCTACCACTACTGCAGGCATGTCGTACAAGGTGACAATTATGAGGTTGTGCAGCTTCATCATGTTTTTTTTTTTTAATCGTACGCCCGCTATTACTCGAGGCGAAATCTCCGGTTAATATGTCTACCTGAGACTAATTTCACGTGAGTTTCCCTTTTTTCCCTGTACAATGACAGGTTTCATATCGCCATTCAAGCAGATACTCGCTGATTTCGAAGGTACCCATTAGAGCTGGGTCGGCTCAGGAGCCGTTCAGGTTATTTCAGTACCTGGTCGACGACACTCCTTCAAATGTCTTCGCCAGGGCTCAAATTATTCCAGCCTAAGTCCCGGTCGACGAGACTTCTTCAAATGTCCTCGCCAGGGCTCGAACCTGGATCACCCGATCGCCAGCGCAGTGTTGTAACCATGACACCAGCGCGGTTCCCAATCATGTAATACAAACTGTCACAGAAGCCAACGCTGTAAGAACATGCGAATACTTGGTGTAGGCTTCCTACAAGAGGACTAGCTATAGTGGTGGCTTCATCTTCCGTAAAGTGCGCACAGGAAAATGATGAACATAGTCTGCTGTTTAACAATGCACTGCTCTCCGCAACATTACTAAACTAGTACAGTACCACGGTTGTTTCAACAATTTGATAGTATGCGGAATTCATCAGGTACCATCTTCACATTGAAGGTCGGCTGCAATGGATCTCCAAGTCTGCTGTCTCTTGTCTTGATTGCGCACTGACTCTTTCCTGCCCATCTCTTGACATTATCGTCCCACTTATATTTCCATTTTATTCGTTTTATTACGCGGAAAACACCTCGCTTATTCATCTGTACAAAACCGCTACTAGGGCAATAAAAAAATAGCAGATAGATTTACAACCTCTGATCTCACAACTTAAATGTTCAAGTAAATTATCAACATGAACAAACGCTGGTGTTCCTTAATTACATCTACTTAACTGCACCGTACAAATTGCTACTTGACGAAACAATGCCCATTGTTCAACTTCCCTTCTTCACAACTCACTGGTCACACCCTATTCTGACTTTCGCTCACTCTTTAAAACAATCCCCTCGTTCAGATACAACAACTCAAGTACAAACCATACGGACTTGGCACAAATGTACTACCAACGTTTTCTCAGCCCAACCTTTACTCTCATGTCGTAATGATACACAAATACCAACGCATCTCCTCACGGATTACGTTTCCAAAACCTGTACTACAAAAATGTGTGTGACAAATCCAACACAACAATCTATTAGTACTCATAAACCGATAAACCATCCACTACACCTCCATATCCACTTAGTCATCCACTACTTTTTTTCCACCACCGAAATCGATTATCCCTTATCCACCATTCAACCTTCCACCACATTTCCAATTACAACTTATTCCCTCCCCTGCTACTCAGTCCAGTTTTCATTCTCTGACTCTGGGGACTAAGCTTATAATCTTGTTGGTGTTATGAGTCTGTGTCCAATTTCCATTCTGCAGCAGCTGCAGTTGACGTTGTTTTTTTTGTTGACGTCGCGGGTAATGATGATGCTGCTGCTAATTAAACTATTGCGGACAACTTGACGTCTTTCTGGTGTGAGCTGATGTTGTGAGAGTTAGTCACGCACCCTCCGCGCGTGTACGATCCAGTTCTAGTCACGCATGGACTGACAAGTCGTGAAATAAGAGGGACAACTAACTATTTATAAGGGGAAAAGAGGACAGAAACAAAGCGAATCTTGAAATGGTGAGTAAGCGATGGGGTTTGTGAGAGGAAGATGTAGGGCACGACTTAGTAAATGTCACAGGCTGGTAATCGAAACTTCGATAAGCTCATCTAAATCGGATACAATCGGACACTTTACCTGAGTACAGTGGTACAACTTCAGTTCGGCGTCACGTTTTTTTTTTTTGTCCCCCAAGTCTTTCCACTAATTGCGTTTTATAACCACTTTTATTTATGTTCACATGCGGTTTATATCACAACGGGCTGATCACCCGTTTGCCAGTCACTTCGATTACGGAAACAACAGCAAATGGGTTGATTTGCCGTTGCCCTTAAGACGCCATTAGGCGTGATGGGAAACAATGGCAAAGAAAACCTATCTGCTGTTGCCCTAAGACGCCACTAGGCGTAATGGCCACTGACTGCTTTGACGGTCTGTGGCTAAGGACAGAAGAAGAGAAGAAGCGGTTTATATGTTTGTCCCATTTCAAATCTTTGACGCTAAAAATCGCAATGTTTCACTCATCGTTTAGATCTAAAACTATGTATGCCGCACCCATTGTAGAACATTTTAATCTGTCAATTTTTGACCAGCATTGACGCAGGAGATTTGATACAGTAACTACACAAATGTAAAATAAGGTGGAAATAACTTATTAAAGGACGGGAAGAAGTAAGGGAAATAATGAACTGCAATATAAATTGTAATTTGTATTTGAAAGGGCGAGCGTCGAATAGTGAACAGTGATGTGACGATTTAATCATGGTTTTTCTTCAAACAACTACGTCAGATAGTCATTTGCTTTAAGTACATAACTTTTCTAGTGAGTTTTACATTTGGTTCTTAAGCGTAATAACGTATATTTTATTTAGAAGTGAATTTCACTGGACGATACGGGCAGCGGTTCCGAAAAAGTAATAAGTTGTTTCTTAAAATCCTAAAATAATAGAGTAAAAAAAAAAAATTAATTTAAAAGTTTCAGAATTCCACTTTTATTTTTGTTACCAAATGCAATAAAAAAATACATTTTCCAAACATTCTGTTCTTCTTCTTCTTTCGTCCTTGGCTACTGACTGATAAAGCAATCAGTGGCCATCACGCCTGAAGGCGTCTTGTAGGGCAGCAACAAACTGTCTCCATTTTGCTTGGTCGACAGCCATCCTTCGTATGGTACTTCAAGTCTGGTCCATGCTCAGCATCTGTACCTCTACAGTTCCCCGCCAGGTGGCTTTTGGCCGTCCTTGCTTTCACTTTCCTTCTGGAGTCCATAGCATGGCAGTTCTAGTGATAGTGTTAGGGTCTCTTCTGAGGATGTGGCCAACCCAATTCCAGCGTCTGCTGGCTATGATGGTGCTCATATCGTCTTGGTGGCTCCGTTTTAGCAGTGTGTGGTTGGTGATGGTGTTCGGCCACAAAATTCGAAAAATTTTCCTTAGGCAGGATGTGTGGAAAGAGGATAATTTGGACATTGTCTTGTCTGTTACGTTCCAGCATTCTCCACCGCACAGAAGTATAGAAATTACGCAGCTCTCATATATTTTAAATTTAGTGTTTGCACTGTATGGGGGGATTTCCAAATGATGTTTAGGTTGGCGAAGGCTATTCTGGGTTTATTCATTCTGTTACTGATGTCTTTGCTTTTTTCCGTTATCTGGTGTTACTATGCTTCCTAAGTATGCAAATGTGTTTGTATTTTCCACCTCTTAGTTCATTATTTTTATGGGTGCAGGATTTCTTACATTTAGTGTCACGACTTCTGTATTCTTGAGATTAAAGTTTAGTCCCACCAATTCGCTATGTTTATTCAGTCTGTCTGCTTTTTCTTGGATATGTTGATGTGAGTGTGCGAATAGTGTAATGTCATCTGTGTATTCTAGATCCTCCAGTGTAGAAAATTGTGCCCATCATATTCCTCTAGAGGCACTCACTGTTGTCTGATGCATCACCCAGTCTATGACAGTTAAAAACAGAGTGGTTGACAAAGGGCATCCCTGCCGCACTCTTGTTTTCACCTCAAAAGTTAGGTTGCTCTGCCCAACACTGCGTGTGAAAGTAGCATACATGCTTTTAATGATGGAGACCATGCACTGTTTGCCAGATTTGTGCAAATAGTGGTTCTACTAACGCTGCCGTTAATACATGATCTATTTAAAATAGCTCTGCATTTAGGTTGTCATGGCCTGGAGCTTTTCTGTTTTTCAACCCTTCGATAGCTGTGATGATTTCTTCCCTGCGTGGGATATCTATATTTATATCTAGATCATTTTCAGCCCCTGGAATGTTCAATTGTTTCTCTGGAGGTGCTTTATTTAGTGTATCTCTAAAGTGTTTTGCCCATCTTGCTTCTTGCCCCTGTTCTGTGGTGATGAGATTTCCACTCTTGTCTCTCACTTGTGTAATGTTGTTTGCACCGCGTTTTCCACTGATCGCATTTATTACTGTGTACACTGTGCTTGGTTCATTCCTCAGTGCTGCTTCTTCTGCCTGACTTGCAAAGTTATCTATGAATTTCCTTTTGTCAGCTCGGGTTTGACGTTTTATTTCCTTGCTCAGTTGACTGTACTATTCACTATATATTTCCTTCGGCATGGGGGACATGGCTTCTGTTTTCTTTCTTTTGATTTCTTTTCTCATCCCAATGGTTTTCATTGCTTCTAGTTTTATTGTTATGATTAAAATTCATAACGATTGTGCCTATTATATAGTTAGCTCAACAGGGCTCATGGTTTGTTTATTTATACGGGGTCACTGATGAAGACGGGTGAGTGACGTTAAGCCTATATGCTTGGCTGGCTCACGTGAAACTAGAGGAGCAGAAGTGCGGGGCCTTATACGATTGTGTGTCATGGCGAGTGGACGTATGTGTTTGAGCTCCTTAGTGTTGAAGTGTTTATAATGGAGTTATGTTTTCACTAATACATTGAGATCTTCGGTGAGATGTATCTAGTTATCGAGTCATCGGTATTGACAAGAAGTATAATTGCTCAGTGTTGAGTGTTAAGAGATATAAATCATACTGAGAACAAAAGGACAGCCTTCCTGACATGGACTGACTGCCTACGGTATTTCGTCTACTGCATATTATCTGCCATTATATGTTGGCCTGAACTAGTGTATGTGGAGCTGCGTGCAGTCTGAAATAAATTGTATATTGTCCACTTCGTCAGTTGTGACTCAAATAATTCTGAGTGGTGTTGGCTGGTTGCGGTGTCTGAGAGATTTACTACCCTAGACGTCATCTTGGCCACAGGAACCATCCTGTTATTAAATATTAACATTAACAATCTAAAAAGACACGTAATAGTTATCCAATCTTGTATCTTCCTTTTCTGGAATCCGAAGCAAGTTTTGCTGCTTTCTGTATATAACTGTTGAGATTGTACTCAATCTCTGGTCAATATCTCGAACTGCTGTCTCTTCCTGACTCTTGACAGTTTGATAACGTTTCTTTGTATCAGATACAACTGCTTTTCTCGTGAGCGATCCTTCGGTTTACTGATGTTAAATCTTTTCTGTTTTGTTATCTTAGGCCCTTTAGCTCTGATCTTCATCTTTATTCTTGCTAGTATTAGGTGGTGATCACTTCCCATAACTGCGCCTCTTCTTACTTTCACAGCTTGCAGAGAATGCCTCCATCTACTGTTGATCATTATGTGATCTATCTGGTTTCTGTCATGACCATGTGGTGACTCCCACGTTAGGTTGTGGATTTCCTTGTCAGGTAAAAGTGTTCCACCAATGACAAGGTTGTTAATGCCACAAAAGCCTATTAATTTATCACCATTTTCATTTACTATTCCGCTGCCGTATCTTCCCATTACTCTTTCGTGGTATGTATTATGCGTTCGAACCTTATCATTGAGATCTCCCATTACTGTGATAAGTTCATACCTTGGTGTACATTCCATTTCTATTTGTAATTGTTAGTAAAATGCATCCTTGTCCTCTTTGTCACTGTCATTTGTTAGTGAATCTCCCTCTCATTCTTGCTCTTTTCAATCTATTGTTGATTGGTTTCCATTCCATTAATGATCTTTCTATGCTTCTTCAATATAATGGCTACGCCTGCACTGTGTTGGCCATCCTCTCTTCCCGAGTAAAATACTGTTTTCTCTATTGCTGTTTATACTCTTCCTGCCCCAGGCCATGTACTCTCACTTATTCCTAGTATGTGTAGTCTGTAGTTTTTCATTTCCATTATAATCTGTTTATGTTTCCGTGTCTCATTCACTGTTCTTACATTCCTAAATCCAATTCTGGTTTCGCGTTAAGCGGTCAAGATGGTCAATTTCATGTCAGAATGGGACAATGACTACAACCCACAAAAGCCAGATCCAAACCTCAGAAATGAGGTATCTGATGAAGGTGATTGAAGTAACAAAAAGAGATATGGTACGCAACCAGACGATATGTCAAGGCTTAAAAACCCAACCCTGCAGACCCAAGTAGAACAGTCCCAATTAAGATGGTCTGACCATGTCTGCAGAATTGGAGACGATCGGATACCACGACAGGGATGGGAAACTAAGAGCCAGGGATCCAGACTGCCAGGACGACCCAGAGTCCGCTGGGAGGAAAACATTAGACAATCTTTGAAGGACCGAGGACTAGAATGAAACCAGGCCAGGAGGAAGTCAGCCGATAGTATAGTATGGCGCTCTCTCTTCCAAATCTCTAAACTTCACGGTAGAAGAGGAACGACTAAGTAAGAAAGTAAGGCTTCCTTTCGGCTTTCCCCACTGGCAGTCATACGAGCCTCAGATTCCGGATGTCCATCTGACAGCAAAGCTTATTCATTTGTTGCTGTTTCCGTAACGTGTGTGATTTTTTTACATAGACAGGAGTGCTGGCCCTGTGCAAAAACTCCCAACCTGGAGGACCAGAGTACCAGCTTTAGTCTGACCTCTACTGGCGCAGACTCTTCCAGCTTGGTAGAACCTACCAGGAGTAAAACTACACAGTATAGGCACCACTGATGGCAGAAACATTCTATTGCACAGAATGAACGCAGGTGACCAGTTATCATTGATCATTTATTTGTTATATCGTGCGCACAATTTTAAGGCCTTTCCAGTCGGGAAGATATCATCCAATTTCAGGCAGAGTCTATGGCATTACTGCAAGCTTTGAGAATCATCACTAGATCAGAACAGCAGCCACCAGCTAAGTGTGGCCGTTGATAGTATTAGAGGTTCGGACCACTGCCCTTTCAGTAGATAGTATGTTATAAGGTAATTACGAAAAACTTCCTTCTCTCAGACTGACTCTACATTTTTCTCATACCCACTGTTGATCAATCGAATTCACCCGAAAACAGCAGTGAAAATATCAAATGTCGAACTTTATTAACATAAGTTGATAAATGGGTAAAAATGGTATGCCCAACCTTCCTCTTCAAGGTTGGCAGTCTTGTATAATAAAAGCTTCAGTTTCAAACAATCTCAGTATCCATTTTTCACATACATTGCTTTGTCTTCTTTGCTAGTGCTTGTTCCAGCTATCAAAATGTCACCTAATTCTTCAGGCGAAACCTCTTGTCTATCTTCTGTACTGACTGTTTTTTTCTACGTTTTTTTCCATATATCTCTTGGTATATCTCACTGAGAGAAAACTGGCCTTACCGCCAGGGCTGTCACTTTGCCAAGACTACTTCTATTTTTCTTCTTTGCTCTGACCTTGTCTGCTGAGCTACACATGCTAGTAGTAAATCAAAAATGTTCAACATACCTGGTTTTGTTTCTTTATCGAAATACACTTTTTCCTTTCACAACCATTTTGTCCTCAGAATAAATACTATCACAAAAATACTGTCGTACACCAATTTATGATAAGTAATGTACTGAGCGGTTTCTATCACTCTTAAACTCACAGCACATTCTTGCTGACCACCTACGCTGAGCGCATTTACCCACACAAGTCTTACGCTGAGCGCGTTCGACATCCAACTTTAACACTTGGGAGAAAACCCTTTTCTCTACCTACGCCTAGCGCGTCTCAATCTCAACTCCTTAATCCCCGTTCTAACATTTCTTCGTTCACCCCTAAAATGGGTTCACTCATCCCAAATTTCCCGTGCGTACTTTTTTTTCCTCAACTCACTAAACCTGCAAGGGACTTAATTCTACGTTATCTCCCTTTGATGATTTAACTGAACACCATAATCTCTTCTTTAAAACTTACTACCAAATCATTACATGCTAATTTTCTCAACCATAATTGAGAACCCACTAAATCTGCTTAACCCAAATTCAACACTTTCATCTACTAACCGTAATATGCGGAGTTTCCTCCCTCTCCTCAAAGCATTCCTTCACTCATTTTATCTCCCTTCAACTAAGACAAATAGTCTATATCCAAATCCATTCATATTTCCTAAACCATTTTTCTACACTCTTTTACTTTACTAAAACCAAACCACCGTTCACATAAGATAGTAATTTTCACTGATTGTAGATCACAACTTGAATCCATACAGAACACCAGAAATGAAATTATGATGCATGAGATCAGATCTGAACTTAACATTATCCAAAGATCATCAACCATTGCCCTTCAGTGGTTACTTTCCCATTGTGTAATCAATGGAAATGAGAGATCCAATGCTTTATCTAGAAGTGGCTGTGACATGGAACAATTCAGCCACCTACTGCCCTATTGAGAAGCTAAAACCATCATCCACAACAAGTACAACTACCAGCGAAAGAAGAAGGGAGTGTATACAACTGATTTTGACCCAGTCCACCAGCATCATAGACAGCAGCAGACCATCTTTTTCCGCTTGAGAACTGGCAACTGCAGATTACTACGGCCCCATGATATCGTACAGGAAAATGTCCACGTGAAACCAGATTGCAGAACACATGCTCCAAAATTGCGCAGCCCACAATGACTCACGACCCCTGACCTGGCCATAAGGTGCCGAGCTCATGCAGAAGCTATGGGGCTGTGGCGCTGACCTGGACAAGACTGTGGACTTCGTCCTAGCGACAGGCCTGCAGATTTAGCATGACTACAAACTGAACGCAGAGGAAGAAGAATATATGTATGGAATACTTATTGTCTGTTTCTTTTAGTGCATTTGGTTACAATAATAACAATGGATCCCTAAAACTGGTTTGTCTTATACTTGTTAGCGTTTTAAATAACAGTTAACGCAAACTATTTTAAGAAGTCACATGAATTCCTGCAACATGGGGACTGACTCGTTAGCATATTACTGTTAGTGCTGTCACTTGAATGTTTGCCGACAACTGATCATTTTGCATTACCTTTCACACTTTGTAATATTAAATAATCATTACTAATAAATCAGCAAAACGAACACACATACACATATTAGTAAACACTAAAATATGTACTGAAAAAAAAATACAATTTTAACACGTGACAACACATTCAGCATGCTATTAGAACACAACAATAGTCATAAACATTAACACAATCTAAACAGCACACCGATTTACCCTCAACAAAACCTCACACTGAAAAGATATAACCGCCCGTAAGATGTGATTAATTTTAGGTTGCTCATGTGGCTGAAAACGTCATCGTATAACACAAATTGCTGCAGAAAACATAACTGCAAGAGGAAATGCATACTTCGGTGCAGGAGTCCTCGAGACCATCTGCAGTGGTATATCCATGTTCCATGAAGAACGACAACGGAAATGTCCTCGTGCTGTGCTTAAAAATGACTCTTCATTGCATTTGGTTTGATTTTTGGTCCATGTACAAGAAAACGGGTGTTTATCTAAAGCAGCGGTGGCCAAACTACGGCCCGCGGGCCAGATCCGGCCCGCCAACCTGTTTTGACCGGCCCGCCAACCTGTTTTGGCCGGCCTCTTATTGTTGATTGAAGCTAAATTCTTCACAATGAAATAACACACAAATGAATGTTTGAAATAAATAATTACATGTCATATTACAAATTACAAAACAAATTAAAACAACAGATTCATTATATATATTTTTTAACAGTAATTTCAGTTCGAAGACTGGTATACATGTCTTGGCAGATGTGCAGAACAGTAGTTTGCCGTTGCTTTCTGTACGTGGTTCATTATATATGTAAAACTAATTATCAGAACGTTATTTTTTAAGGATTTTATAGGTCTGGCCCTCGGGTGTTACCCTTTACCATAATCTGGCTCTCGGCCAACCTTAGCTTGGCCACCACTGATCTAAAGCATAGAATACCCGAGCCTCCGACTAGCAGTGTGGTTCGAGTTTTAGCTTCTCGCGACAAAGGTACCGGGTTCGAAACACGGTGTTGTCACGCTCAAGTCTACCTAGACGTGAATGGGTACACTGCTCTTGAGTTAGGAAAGGCAAAGACAATGAGGAAGGGACCTGGTCACCTCACCTCTCAAAGCTGTACCTAGTATAATGAAGTCTCTAACACTTCATTCCCCTACTGCAGTATCTGCTATGGGATACCTGTACCTTCTTTGTATAGAATACCCGGTTCAACCCCAAATGGTTAACATTTTGGGTATATGATGCTGTTTATTTGATATAGTATATTTCCTCGGCTCTTCGTGGTAAACACTTATGATAATATTTTGTTGTCTCTTTAACCCTTTGCATTCTTTAGCTCATGCCACCTTTTCAAATTCTACAACTTTCTTGCCGATATCTTCCCTGTTTATTTCACCGTTTCTTCACTTCTTTTTCTTTCTTTACCGTTACTCCTTCTACATCTTCCTTTTCATCTTCTAGTTTCTGTGTTTTTATCTTCTTTCACGCTATGTTGTCTAGGCTAACTACCTGTTATAGAATATGTAAACAAATAAAACTCAAGCTTAGAATCTTCCCGACATGTGATCCGTGAATGATTAATTTCAGCGTCCATGTGGAGCTGCAAACCGCCAGCCCGACGTTTATGTGAACCGCTGGTGTTGAAAATTGAATTATCCGCAAGTGAAAGGTTAAAAAGTATTGATTTATTCGCAAGGAAGTTTTTGTTTTGTTTCGTTTTTATTTTGAAGCCGTTCAGTCGACTGGAAGTGTAACGGGATGTGTAATTTATCTTTCGTTGGAAGATCCTTTGAATCTTAACCTGTGGTAAAGGGTGACTGAAAAGTTACCTATTTTTAAACGTTTATATCATCACTTGTATATATTAGATCAGGGTGATCCAACTTTTTTAACCCCGAGGGCCATGTACAACCAAAAATTTAAAGGTCGCGAGCCATTCAGGATGAAAAATTATTAAATAAAAGCTCAGTGACAAATGGATAAAAATGGAAGAGTGCAAAATGAAAAAATAAATAAATAAAAATTACGATGAGCATTGAATTTATATAAAAATAATTTTAGTTTAATTCTTACCTCCTAATGGGACTTTTGGCTGTGTGGACTTTCTGTAACCAGAGCCTCGATATCAATGTCAATCGAACAGTTTCGGGTGCTGACTGCAGGGCAGTAAAAACATTGCTTTTCGTCGGACGTTTTGAGTCTATCTCAAAAATATTAATTGTACCATATAATTAAACGAAAATATTTATAACATGAGCGCGGGCCATAAAACAATTTTACGCGGGCTAAATGTGGCCCGCGGGACTTCAGTTGGACCACGTTGTATTAGATACACGAAACAAATTTGAAAACAAGGCGCATTAACTGCCTTTTGATAAATAAACTTTATTTTTTTTTCCCCCAGAAACAAAATAACATAACAGAAAGTCTAAAACAGTGAATACACTGACGTTACAAGGGTAAGTAAAAATTATGACCGCTGTCTAATCATGTATGGAACAAACAGGATCTTACGCTGAGTTGAAATTTTAATGTAGCATAGCATTCTTTGTAATAATCTGGAATTAATTGTCTTTATATTGACGTTAGTTTAATGTCAGTTAGTCGCATGTGAGTGAAGAAATAACAATTTAAAAATAGAAAGTAACTTTTCAATAAACCTACAGACAATGGAAACATTAGTCATTCACACAGAGTTTAAAGAAATAGAGTTTATCATTCAATGATACACACATAAGATGAAAATTATGTAATTGTTTTTCACGGCAGGGCGGTTTCTCAAATTTAAAAAAAAAACAACACACACACACAAACTGATAGTGAGCAAAACCGCAAAGGTTGAGTACATGAATGAGTAAGAGGGAAGGAGTAAATGACATAGATTAGAGGAATCATTACAGCTATCATCATTTCAATTGTGACTCCCTTTTGGGCATAGAGCCACTGTCGCAGCTGGCCTCATAGTAGGAAACCTGCAACAAAGCCGTTGATATGTTCTTGCAACAGTGGTTCCTGTAGCTATTTGTTTAACATGGTGAGATTGTACTGGAATAAATAACCTAAACCTTTGGATGTGAGACATGGGCAATGATTATAACCCACAAAAGCTAGCTCCAAACCTCAGAAATGAGGTATCTGAGGAAGGTGGTTCAAGTAACAGGAAGAGACATGGTCCGCAACCAAACCATTCGTCGTGGTCCCTGCAGACCCAAGTAGAACAGTCCAACTACGATGGTTTGACTACGTCTGCAGAATGGAAGACGATCGGCTACCACAACACACAGGAAACTAAGAGCCAGGGATCCAGACCTCCAGAACGACCCAGAGTCTGTTGGGAGGACACCATTTGACAATCTCTGAAGGATCAAGGACTAGATTACAACCAGGCAAGGAGGAAGACAGCCGATAGCATAGTATGGCGCTCTCCCTGGCAAACCTCTACACCTCAGGGTAGAAAAAGAACGAGTAAGTAAGTAACTAACTAACTAAGTAATAAACAACCTCATAATAATCGCCGCATACACCAGGAATAACGGAGCAGTGGTACTATTCTTTCTTTGTCTAATTAGAGGCCCTCGGGAGATACACGTGACGGTGGTGATAGGAAGAAGGATACGAATGTCACGTAAGGACAGAGAGAAGTAAAGAGAAAAAAAAGTAGTTTAAAAGAATAGTGAGGACGACCAAAAACAACCTGGCGGAGAACTGCGGAGGCCTAGATGCAAAGAATGAACCAGAGCTGGGGCACTTCACGAAGGATGGCCGCCGATCGAGCAAAGTGGAAGCAGTTTGTTGCTGCCCTACTGACGCCACCACACGTGAAGGCCACTGGCTGCTTTGATCGAAGAAGAGAAGAAAGGAAGAGGGTGGAAAAAGAAAGACAATATACACCTTGCCACGATGTTCTCTAGCTTGTCGGGTCTCCCGAGGGAGCATAGGCCTTTAACATACTTATGCCAAGTTTTCCTGTCCCATGCTATCAGCTCAATGTCTTCTTCATTCCCTTCATGTCCGTCACCAATTCTCGTCCTCTGCCTCTCTTATCATGGGGATTCCAGAACAAGGACCGAATGGTAATGCTATCAACAGGTTTCCTCAGTGTGATTTCTATTTATCTTTAGCATCTTCTTATCGTCCCTTGTTCCACTGTTGCCCGTACAGCTCCTGTCATCACTTCCACATTTGTGATATTTTCTGATGACATTACAAGCTCTCCACAGTTTTCTAGGCTGGCTTACATGCTGGGATCTACAAATGCTAGCTGTTTTTAAAATCCGCAACATTACCTAACGTTCCAGGTGAGAATTAGAACACAATATTTAAACTATTAGGAGCCTCAAGATGTCTGAACTCGGGAAATAATGATGCTCGAAAACTTCCGAATCCCAGAAACCACCAAACAGAAAGGAAGCAATATTTAAACTTGCATGTAAACATTCATTGTACGGACGCGGTTTCGGCATGCACTGACAATATCAATATTGAACCGTTGAGGAATTCCGAGACAGAACGCGAACAAGTAATAACGGTGCATGCATGCAGATTTGTGAAGTAAATTAATGTTGACAGAGGGAAAAATTAGTGTCTTCGTGAACACAGGTAAAAAAAAGAAAAGATTTAAGAAAACATAGTACAACATTATCGACAGATAATAGTAATTAACAATTCTTGGAAACAAAAGTCTTTGAGAAACGAAAATGACATTCTATTGCATGGCGTCGAAGAACTATCCTGACCTACAAAAAGTGAACATCCATGGTAATATGATAACTAAAGACGAGTGAACATCCAAGAACTTTGATGACTAAAACAAGTGAACATACAAGAACTATGATTACTAAAACAAGTCAACATATAAGAACCTTTATGACTAAAACAAGTGAACATATAAGACCTATGATGACTAAAACAAGTGAACATGCAAGAACGTTTATGACTAAAACAAGTTGTGACGTGGACTGGAAAAGAGCCTACAGTAATCTGACATCTTATTGTAACCTTCTAGCTGCTCTCTGATTTGCTAGCTAAACATGCATTATACAAACTGTCTATTTTTGCAATGTACCATTTTGTCCCCGCCTTTTTTTCTTTAAACATTAGCCAACGCTGTGTTTACACATCTTCGTAACCTGTCAGTCATAACAGGAAACAAATCACGCTTTATTTTACTCCTTTCCACTCATGCGAGCTCATCTGTCAATCATATAATACTCGACAGACAAACAGCACGTGAGAAAGGCGGAACTGACTCTTTGAAGTTTGTCCAGCTAAAGTCTAGAAATCGCTCGTTTCTTTTGATCTGGCAACACGGGCATTCTACATAGAAAACCGCTAGGAGAGCGAAAGTCTTTGATATCGGTCACTACTCCAGACGAGAACCGCTGGAAAGACCGAGACTTACGCCTTTGAACTTTCATCTTTCGCTTCTGAATTTTTGGTCTCACACAGTAATGCGAAATAACGCCATTAGAGATGAAAGAAATCCAATGATATATATATATATATATGGATGTTTTCTTTAACCCAACCATCAGTGTCAGTCAGAAGTTGAGAATATAGGTCTAGCTCGTAGCCTTAAACCATTTCTTTTTTGGATTACTGGTTAAAAAGTGATTCGTGGAGATTTTTATTCTGGAATTTCTGATAAATAGTGTTAAGTATTAGAAGTGTTTTACAGTGATATCATTTAAAGTTAAACTCAACTCTTAAATACTTTAAACATACAGTTAAATACTTCACTTAGACCTGTTTTATTGCTAGTAAAGCGTATTAACTAAAATAACGCGTAGCAATTTCCATAACCAGATAATCAATTAAAATGTTAGACCGTTCCCGACCGCTACCTAGCTGAGACGAGACGGTAATTTGTGTTTACAGCTTAGACGGCTAACCAGACGGAACTTAGAGGTGTTAGAACGACTGATAGGGGGAGGGAAAAAATATTGTTTATGTTTCATTTTATAATTATTGTTATTATAGCGTCTATTATTTTTTTTTAATGCCATACGACAAATTAACAGATACCGACAATTTAATAGCTACTAAATCATAAGTGATAATTTGTACGTGGCGCATTGTGAGAAATACATAATAAATAACACACTGTGCGTGTGAACCCAGCCAGCTGCGAGAAGGGGCGGGGGGGGGGAAGTCTTCATCGGCTCAGTCTGACCCACCTCCGCGGCCAGCGATGTCTGTGTGTGTAGGCGTAGAACGAACACCGTGTATCTTTTAAATTCGTCAGGAGGAGAGACTACCGTGTCCCCGTCTATACATGTTTATATTTACATAGAGTGGTAGCATTTTCCCATAATAATGCTTCTTGTATTTTTGGCAGACCTGATCACAAGTGGCGTCTAGCGGTCTTTTCTTTTCGTTTCCTTTTCCATTTCCATGGTTAAGCGTGTACAAGCCGAGATACTGTATGACTGTAACTTATAATACTGGACTTACCAAATCCAGGATACTATTTTATCAGCCAACAGTAGCGTATACCTGAAACATTATTATTATTTTTCCTCAACACCTGACAGTTGTAATCCAAGTGGAGTACTAAAATATACGCTGTGCAGGGACTGGCACTCTGACAAAGAGTCGGCCGATAGAAAATCCATCATCATCATTTGTAACAAACCGGATTTTTTTCCCAGATTTTCAAGAAGTGTTCCCCTCTCTTAAAACGGTAAACACCAAGGACCCTCACAGATTCAATATTTGTAGTAAACCTTTATATATATATATATATATACAAATAGAGGTTCCAGCCGAGCGAGAAACCGGACTGTTTTCCCCGCCCGCCCTCAACACTGCCAGAGGTGTTGCAACGAAATTATTCAGTTGTAGTTCCTGTATCTAGAAACACATTCCCCTGTGCACCCATCGGAGGAACAGTGCTAGTTTTTTTAGAACAGTGAAGACCCCCCTTTATGACTCATATCGTCACCAGGATTTATCGTGGAAGTAAACTTATTCGGCATTCACCTCATTAGTTTTTTTTGTGGGATGAACTGGGGCAAATTTGTATCCTCGACAGCTGGGATGATACATTAGTCAACAGAACCAGTAGGGATTATGTTCATGGAATAAATGTACCAAGGGATAACACAGACCCAAGAGAAGAAATACAAATTAGGTAAGAGTGTGAGAGGTGGCCACATGAATGAGAAAGCGTGTGTTAACTTTATTGTTGCTGGAAATTATCTATTAATCTTTGGTGGTTTGATTTCATTCTGTTTACTTTACTTGGTCTTTTATTGTACCAATATTGTTATTCTGTAAACCTAGCGCTAACCTTCAACCTTTGGGTAAATATTTTCTTTGGGTTATTTTCCTTTATACGGTGAAGGCGCACCATTCTTCTTTATTTCCTCTATATGTAAATGCTTTTCTTGATATTCTTTGGGTAACTTGATGTTGTAAAACAGTTTAGTGATAATAAACAACAAGAAAACTTAACTTTGTGTGTTGGTCAGACCCATACCCATTTATCCTTAGTTTTTTTCACGTGTGTGGGTCATTGTTGTCACATTTTGTTGTGTGTGTGTAGAGTAACCTGTTCTTTCATTAGACAGGGAGGAAAAGACTGTCTCATAATAAAGCATAGTTGTACGGATAGGCTGGATGAGGGAAACCTACTCACTCCAGAGACATATCTTTCCTTCAACCTACCACCTGTGAAATCTATTTTCTATACATTCTCGTGTATCTGTCAACTTTTACTCTTTACTTAGACTGGGCCCAATAAACCAATTAACCTACCGTACGACACAAGTTAACATTTAAAAAAACTTTTAGGACTAAAAGAAGTGAACATACAAGAACTATGATGACTAAAGCAAGTGAACATACAAGACCTATGATAACTAAAAAAGTGAACATACAAGAACTTTGATGTCTAAAATAGGTGAACATGCAAGAACTATGATAACTAAAACAAGTGAACATTCAGGAACTTTCATGTCTAAAACAAGTGAACATTCAAGAACTTTCATGACTAAAACGAGTGAACATACAAGAACTATGATGACTAAAACAAGTGAATATTTAAGAACTTTCATGACTAAAGGAAATGAACATCCAAGAGCTATGATGACTAATACAAGTAAACATCCAAGGACCATGATGGCTAAAACAAGTGAACATCCAAGAACTATGATGATTAAAACAAGTGGACATTCAAGAATTATGATGACTAAAACAAGTGAACATCCAAGAATTATGATGACTAAAACAAGTGAACATCCAAGGACTACGTTGAGTAAAACAAATGAACATCGATGAACTATGATGACTAAAACAAAGTGACCATCCAAGAAATTTGATGACTAAAACAAGTGAACATTCAAGAACTATGATGGCTAAAGCAAGTGAATATCAATGAACTTTGATGACTAAAACAAGTGAGCATCCAAGAACTATGATAACTAAAACAAGTGAACACCCAAGAACTTTGATGACAAAACAAGTGAACATTCAAGAATTATGAATATTAAAACAAGTGAACATCCGAAACCTTTGATGACAAAAACAAGTGGACATTCAAGAGTTATGATGACTAAAACAAGTGAACATTCAAGAACTATGATGGCTAAAGAAAATGAATATCCAAGAACTATGATGACTAAAACAAGTGAACATCCAAGAACTATAATGACTAAAACATCCAACATTTTGTTATGCTTTGTGAAGCAATTCTACATTTCTTTACTAGCTGTCTGTCTGTCGGTCGGTCGGTCGGTCTGTCTGTATGTCGATCTATCTAACTATCTATTTAGTATGGCTGTCTGTTTATCTATCTACCCAGTGGTCTTTCTGTGTGTAAGCCCATGTGTAAGAACGTCTGTCTTTCTGTGTGTCTTGTATGTTTCCAACCTTTCTGTTCAGTATCTCTTCGCCTGTTCGTTGATGATTTCACAACAAGATGTAAATCATTTATGACTATAGATACTTGTTTCATTCAAAGCAGAGAACAACAATTCTACTATTTACTAATCACCGTTTTCATTCTTACGTAATATTGTTACTGTAATTCAGAATCGACATCACTGCAGTTTGGGCAAACACGTAGGTGCTCAGTCTCCCTCAGCAAATGTCGAAGGGTATGAATGTTGATTGTTCATATACCACGCTGGTTGTATACAAGTCATACTAATGTTCTCGTATATCCATCTCTGCTAGTCTTAATCTTGATGCAACAGTCTGAGTCATCGATTACAACGTCGGTCTCTAACAGGCCTTCATTAACTGTCCTTATTGTCTCTCCCTTATCCAAATCCAGTGTCTCCACTACGGATGCTCTCGAGACTAGTCTATCAGCTCTCTCATTGCCGCGTATTTCCTACAAGGCCAACACAGTAGATCCACACCAATTTCTGAAGGGTGAGGCCTTTATATACGTTTTCCATTCATGCCGTTTCCTAAAATCATACCGTTTACAGAACGATAGTTATGAATCATACACCAGAAAGCATTTCGCCCGAATCTAATTTGCATCCACCATCAAATTACAATTATTTGATTTGCTGTTCAGATTTTTTGTTTGAATATGTTTTTTTGTGTTTAATTATTTGTGCTTTGTTTGATTGTTATTGATGGCTTGTACAATTTCAATTCGCCAGCGGCGATCCCAAATGGAGGTCTCAGAAATTCCCAGGATGCCCGGCTGATGAGGGTATGGTGTGAATAATTATATAAATGTCTCCCCCAAGGCTGTCATCCGCCACATGTCTTTGTTTATGTGATTTTGTTGTCACTACACGTTAAGTTATAATTCTTACTACAGGAAACTGTCAAGTTTTTTAATAATATTTGTTTCAGTGTGAGACACGCGTTTAAGCTTTTTTTAAAACTAGTAATATTTTTAAAAACAAAAACAGAAAGAAAGAAGCTTCAGCTCCGATGACAGGTCAGTTTTGTGGTTCTCAAATATGGAGAAGAACTAAAATCACACCCAGAAGGGGAGCCGCGCTAGCGTGGTGGTTACAACACCGCTCTGGCGACCGGGTGATACAGGATCAAACCCGGGCGGCGGCATTTGAGGATTTTTCGTCGACCGGGATTTGGACTGGATTAACTCGAGACCTGGCGAAAACATTTGAAGGAGTGTCGTCGACCAGGGACTGGCGGCTCCTGAGCCGACCCAGCTGCAATGGGTACCTCCGAAATCGGCGAGTATATGCCTGAATGGCGAGGGACACCTGTCTCTGTACAAGAAATAAAGGGATACTCACGTAAAATCAATGTCAGGTTAGACATAAATAATAACCTGAGATTTCGCCTCGAGTATTAGCGGGCGTACGGGGAAAAAAAAAAAAAAAACACCCAGAAGGATTTCTTGTTATTGTTGATTAACTAGGGCTGCTGAGCTTTTCACTCTTTCACAGTCAAAGCCAAGTTGAAGAATTTGCCCGTATTCTGTAGCTTGTTGAGTCGTGCTGTATAAAGTGTTTGTGATTGTTGGGGAGCCCAGCAATAACTTTCTTCTTTATATGGCAAGTCCTGGAAAGGTCAGCAGAACATGCTGAACTGTCTTATATGGATGGGTACAGTTGCGGCAATTAGGCTCATGTGGGGTTTAATTTAAGTGCGTGTTGAGTCTTGTGTGTTCTGTTCTAAGCTTGGAGATTGTGCTTTGCTCCGCACGTCGTAGGTTTTTGATGTTGTCCTTCTTGTTGGGTTGGGTTATTTCTTTATACAAAGCACGGCTAGTAGACTTTTTTGGTCCTGGATGGTGTACTTAGTCTCGAACACTGCTATGCTTGCTTTGGCTACTCTTTGTTCTGTTTTTTGTATATTCTTAATTGATTTGTCTAGCTGTTTCCTATGATTGGTTTTCCTGACTTTTGCGTAGTATTTGTTAAACGTTTCTGCCTTTTTCTTGTTGTTTGTTAAGATATTTCCTCCAGTTCTTAGTGGTTTTGGGTTGTTCTTCTTTCCTTTTCCATCACAACAGTGGAGAAGTTTCCACAAGGATAGACTGGTGCTTATTCAAAATAGACAGACTGAAATGGTATGACAAGATCACTCATGTGAAACTGAAGACAAGAATCAGACAAACATCAGTGGATCAGGAGCTAAGGACATGACGTTGTAATCTATCAAGACACTGTCGCAGCAAAGTTTAAGTCGAACAGACGTTTGAAAGAGTAATGAATAAATAACGTAGGTTCTCAGAAATCAGCAGCCGCCTAACAATATCGTCCAAGCGGTGTCTCCCAAGATTTTATGAGCGCGGTGAAGATTTTATCAAATAGTGATAAGGATAGGGCCGCCTTAGGACAGACACATATTAAGACTACTAGCTGATAGCGTTACAAGAAGCCGTACTTTAGAAACCTCAGGGTAAGATAAATAAAGGTGAGACCAAATAACACCGTGAGAAGAGAATAGGAGTCGTACATGAAAGCTATAAAGAAGACATGGAAATGACCTTGAATGGAAGGCACAGGTCATGATAGCTTGGCATGTTTTTATTGAGGACTTGTGCTTCACGGGCAGTTGAGAAGAATTTATGACGATGATGATGACGATGATGATGATGATTTTCCTTAACTCGACAGAATTAAGGCGTGGAAAACGAAAACAAAAAACAAACATACCAGACGTTGCAATTACAGAACCACCCCAACTATACGGGGGCAATTCTGTATGTAGATAGCAACAACAATAAAACAAAAATTAAAACAAAAGAGAGAATACATTTGAGTGCTTTTTTTAATCTAAGCTCATTCTAGTGTGAGAAATGCCCCGTGTACTTGATAATATGAGGTTGTACGTAAGGCTGGCAACTTCATCATGTTAAACAAATTGCCTTAGAAACAACCACAGCAAGAGCATGTAACTGCTTGGTACAAGCTATCTGTGGGACCGGCGAGGGTGGTGGCCTCATGCTATGTAGAGAGCGCAAAGGAAATCGATGATAATCGTTGTCATCATTTGCGCGTCGGCCATCTTGAAATCGGCGATAATCCTTTGGGTGAGAAGTAAGAGCTTCCCCATTTCTATGGATAGATTTCGTGAAGAAATGCTGTCTCGTGTACTTCCCATGGATTTCTGAGGAGACAAAGAAAGACTTAGACCCAGGCTTGTCGAAAAACGCAACCAATAAGAGGTTGTGCTTGCGATGGCAACCTGATGATACAAAACATTTTGCTACAAACATTACTTCTGCAACTTCTGCAAGAGCTCATGAAGGCTTTGCTGCGCGCTCTCTGTAAAAGACGCCTGTTAGAATGCTGGCTCCTGGCTTCAAAGAGGGGCGAAGCGGGAAATAATAATGGCTAAATACTGTTCCAATAATGTCAAAAAAAAAAAAAAAGTTCAGCAATTGTTCGCCGAGATACATTAGTCGAAACTCCTGCAGAATTAGCCCGTCAGCCATAACGTTTATCCAGGCAATTTGTAACTGTTAACAGGCTACCAACTCCCCAGAGCTTTCTCTTTTAGCAACACTACAACTAATGGGAAGCCTGATCTACGGACGATAATGGCGCATTAATACACTCACTGTCGACAGATGAAGTTCCACGTGAGCAACTTTTTACCCTGCTTGATATATTCACGCGCCACCGTGATCATTGTCTGCGCATGCTCGGAACGAGGGAGAACAAGAAAACTGGAAATGTCAACTGCCGACACAGAGACTTATCAATTGGGCAGGGGTGGGGTTTGGTGCAAATGGCGGTTATCTACTGAAGATTTACAAAGTCGTAGGTGACAAAATTAAAAACATTTCTTCTTTAATAGCCGCGCGCAGTTCGCAAGACTCTCCCCGCGAATAAATGATGTCTTGTATAGTCCCAAGTGGGTTTCTGGGCAGACATATAAAGAATAGGACTAATGCTCCCTCAGGTATGTCATAAATGCTGACTTATGTCATGTTGTGTAAGGGGCAGACAACATCGTTCATCATCATCATGTGACGTATTCTTTCCAGAACGTTGTCTCCATTACAGCTGCTCTGAACGCATCACGATTCTGGGCAAGTCGACCTGCATCAGCCAAAGACAAGTTCAGACTCTCTGTGATGTCCTGGGTCCACCGTCGTCTAGGTCGACCCCTTCCCCTTTTTCCAGGGACCATGCCTTCCATCACTGTTTTTTCCAGACTATTATGTTATGTAAAACAAATCACTATCTCTGCAAGAGCTTATGAATGCGCGGGTGTGAGCTTCTTGTAGGTGGACCAGCTACTGATGATTCCTAAGGTCATTTACGAGACAGATAGACAGAGAAAGGCAGAAGATAGGCAGATAGACAAGCAGATAGACAGAAGATAGGCAGATAGACAGGCAGACAGACAGATAGACAGAAGATAGACAGTCAGATAGACAGGCAGATAGACAAACAGATAGACATGCAGATAAACAGACAGAGAGAAAGAATTTAGACAGGCAGATAGACAGACATATAGACAGAAGATGATAGATAGACATACAGACAGGCAGATGGACAGACAGATAGAAGATAGACAGATAGACAGGCAGATAGACAGACAGACAGAGAAATAGACAGAAGATAGACAGACAGATAGACATATATATAGATAGACAGAATATAGACAGATAGATAGACATATAGACAGACAGATAGACAGACAGACAGATAGATAGACAGAAGATAGACAGATAGATAGACATATATATATATATATATATATATATATATATATATAGATATATATATATATATATATATATATATATATATATATATATATATATATATATATATATATATATATATATATAGACAGAATATAGACAGATAGATAGACATATAGACAGGCAGATAGACAGACAGACAGACAGAGAGATAGACAGAAGATAGACAGACAGATAGACATATATATATAGATAGACAGAATATAGACAGATAGATAGACATATAGACAGGCAGATGGACAGACAGATAGACAGACATATAGACAGGCAGATAGACAGACAGATAGACAGACAGACAGATAGACAGACAGACAGACAGACAGACAGACAGATAGACAGACAGACAGATAGACACTGCCGTAATGGAGTAAAGTATTAGAGGCTTCACCATACTAGGTCGAGCTTTATGAGATGGGATGATCCGTTCCCTAACCCGCTGCCTTCGCCTTCCATAACTCTAGAGCGGAGTCAGGTACACATTGACAGCTGGGTAGACTGGAGCGTGACGATACCATGTTTCTATCCTGGACCCGATGGCTGCCACCAATAGGCAAGAGTTCAAACCGCTCAAACAATCGTAAATCATTAAGATCATTTAAAAAAAATTACAGGTTTACCTCGCTTTAATGTGCTTCGCTTTTTTGCGCTTCTCAGATATTGCGCTTTTTTCAAATTATTTATGTTTTTTTTTTATTAGAACGTGCCCTCTTCTTCCGATAGATTTTGGCTCAGATGATGAAGACTATCATTTTTTCTTTAGCAATAAAGTATTTTTAATTTTACAGTACATTTTTTTTTTTTAGAGCTAGCGCTATTGCGAACTTAAGAGACATAGTGTAAACATGATTTTAGGCTCTTATATGCACTGGGAAGCCCCCCAAAAATGGGTATGACCCGCGTTATTGCGATATTCGCTTTATTGCGGTGGTCTGGAACCGAACCCGCAATATCTCCGAGGTATACCCGTATTTTTTTCATCTGTTTATATTCTTGATTCCAGCACTCAGTCAATTTAAAATTCTTAAAATCTAATACTTTTAAAATCTTTCTCTCTACCTTTTCTCTTATATTTTGCTATCTGCCTCTTGTCTTCAGTTCAGCGCTTTTCTATATGCATTTTCAATTTAAACATTTACTTTTAGAGGATTAACAAAAAACATGAGAAAAAGGGCCGCTTGTATAAATCTCGCCAGAGACCTTTCTTGCTAGGGATTTGAAAAACAGAGGTTTGGTTTGGTTTGAAGGACTATCTACATTGCACACAGACACCTCCAATAGTGCTCCGATCTCCTTCCTTAGATCACACAAGGAAGATCTCAGCACAGTGCACGAATTCCGTAGCACCGGCGAGAACCCCAATGTGTATATAGAAATCACACATACTGTAAATATTACTGTGGTGGGTAGGTTTCTAATTTTTAAATTTTGCCAGGGCAGCGGCCTTGTGGCCTACTCTTTACGATTTCCAACTGCCGTGGGATTTTTAACTTGCACAGCTTGCCCCCGGAACCTCCTATTTTTTTGCCCTTATCCGAGAAGGCTACACACCAGCGGGGAGTATGACATCATTAGGACCACTGGTTCTGAAAAAATATTTCCATAAATTATATTCCCTCAACTAGGATTCGAACCCGATACCTCTAGAATTCGAGGCGGACGCCATACCTCTTAGCCACTCCGACCACTGAAAAATAGAGGAAGGCGAAGGAGCAGTAAGATCTTCGTTTTTTACGTGAACAATCTTCTTTCCTTACGCAGCATGGAGCAACGACTCTACATTTGACCACCTTTCAAGAAGCCCGCACCGAAGCATTCATTTATCTTGCGGCGGGGGTTACTAGAGTAGTTTGTTTTACACGATGAAGTTACTACAGTAGTTTGTTTTACACGATGAAGTTACTACAGTAGTTTGTTTTACACGATGAAGTTACTGCAGTAGTTTGTTTTACACGATGAAGTTACTAGAGTAGTTTGTTTTACACGATGAAGTTACTAGAGTAGTTTGTTTTACACGATGAAGTTACTAGAGTAGTTTGTTTTACACGATGAAGTTACTACAGTAGTTTGTTTTACACGATGAAGTTACTAGAGTAGTTTGTTTTACACGATGAAGTTACTAGAGTAGTTTGTTTTACACGATGAAGTTACTAGAGTAGTTTGTTTTACACGATGAAGTTACTAGAGTAGTTTGTTTTACACAATGAAGTTACTAGAGTAGTTTGTTTTACACGATGAAGTTACTAGAGTAGTTTGTTTTACACGATGAAGTTACTACAGTAGTTTGTTTTACACGATGAAGTTACTAGAGTAGTTTGTTTTACACGATGAAGTTACTATACCGATGTATAGGATGTATGCAGTGTAGTCACTGAAAATCATTATAAAAATATCTGAATAAACTGCGATTTAAACAATTAAGATTGAATGCCTCGCTATAAATAGAACAGTGTAGTTCGCAGGTGTCTCTGACAATCCAAGTCAAGAATAGGGCTAATGCACCCATGGGCGACTAATAGTAGGTTGTTCATGAGGCTGTCAATCTCATCATGTAAAAAAATTGCCACCGAAACCACAACTGCAAGAACATGGGGATGCTTGGTGCCGGCTTCCTGCAAGAGGACCGGCTACAGTGGTGACTCCACGCTCCACAAGGAACATGATGATGATAAACAGAATATGCTCTCTTTTATGATTGGCACTGTGTACTAACAGTATATGCTCGCTGTTATGATTGGCACTGTGTACTAACAGTATATGCTCTCTGTTATGATTGGCACTGTGTACTAACAGTATATGCTCTCTGTTATGATTGGCACTGTGTACTAACAGTATATGCTCTCTGTTATGATTGGCACAGTGTACTAACAGTATATGCTCTCTGTTATGATTGGCACTGTGTACTAACAGTATATGCTCTCTGTTATGATTGGCACTGTGTACTTGTTACGGTATTTTTATAGACGCCGTCTGCTAGAGCGTGCAGTTTTGGGGATTGCAGCATTTAATATAATGTAAAGTATTATTAGGCTATTGAACGCTATACACACGATCGAATTATGACGTGTGAGCGTTGGTAGGTCACGCACCGTGACCAAGAGACGGGACCCTTTCTTGTATGACCGTCGAACTGAAAAGACGTGTCCTTGTATTCTTATAGTGTCGGGCATGGAGTGCCAAACAGTTATATTGTATTTAAGTATGGACATGGGTCAGTCCACTGTTACTATGAAAAGAGATGAAATGTTTCAGGTTAGTAATTGACTAAACCTAAGTCGGGATGAATTAACAGTCCTTATTAATTATATTTTGCCAGACGCATAATCTCACTGTCGGCCGTTGGGATCACCAACCGCGCGTACATATAGTTATGACGTTCTGCCTATAGTAATTCAAATTACGGGACACGGACTGACATGCACAGATAGCTGATTCAATATAGGATTCAAATTTTATATATAATATTTAATGATCAAACATATGTGGATTGTTTTTTATGCGTAAAGATGTGCATTAAACTGTATGGACTCGCTAAGGGACTTATCACGTTCATTGAAGTTTACAAATTCAACAATTATGATATTCACAAGATTCTAAACCCACCTTTGTGTATTATACCATCAAGGCACAACAAAGAATAAATGAACGAAGCGATGCACTGGCCAATGAAAGTAAAAGCCTCCCTCCTTCAACAAAGTCTTCAACAGCAAAGCCTTCAACAGTACTAACAGTATATGCTCTCTGTTATGATTGACACTGTGTACTAACAGTATAGCTACGATGGACCTGCACTGAGTAATTAATTCAAAAGAGAAAAAAAGAGAGCGTGAGATTTTAATTTGTGAGGCGCAGATGTATAAATATGGCTCTAAAATCGCCAGGGCCAATGCCTGTCAAATATTACAAGGCAGTCCTAGTTCTGGAATCCACTAAGTAAGAGAGGAAGTAGGAGACCGGACAACACATGGAGAAGAGAAATGGAGAGGAATGAAAGGGATAAAGGTTACATGTGAAGATCTTGAGCGAATGATACAGGACAGCTGAACTTGGCATGAGTTTATTGACGTCCTGTGCTCCTTAGGGAACAAAATGGTAATGGAGATGAGATGATGTAAATTCATTAAAAGAACATAACAAGTACAGCTATCCCCCTTTAGCGTTGTTAACTCGTTGTTGACAAATCGAGCGCTAACCAAAAAAAGCGCTAAACAAAAACTGATTTCCAATAAGAATTAATAGACAAAAAAATAATAATTCGTTCCCAAGGTCCAGAAAGCTGTATATAAATTAGGCGAAAAGTGATACAAAACAAAAACTAAATATTTAACAACATTTATTCATTCATTCATAACCCTCCACTCTCAAAGGAGCATAGGCCTTCAACAAACACATGCCAAGTCCTCCTGTCACGTGCCATCATATCAAGTTCTTTCTACGTTCTCCTTATCATTTTCACCTCTGTTTCCAGCTCTCTTCTCCATGTGCTTCTTGGTCTACCTCTGCTTCTCTTGCCCTGGGGGTCCAGGAAATTTATTAACTACTTATAATTATCAAACATATTGAATACAAAACAAAATATTTTGTATGTACTGTACTTATAAAAAATATTGTTAAAATCTTACAGGACTTTAATAGCTACCACGTCCGATTGTCATGGCGGAGCTGTCTTCATCATCAGACGACTGGTTAGCAGAAGGTATTGTAGGTGTTCAAAACGTTTTTCTGGCACCAGATGTAGAAGGCAAGGGGGGTTTGGTCAATGGGGGCAGAAGGTATTGTAGGTGTTCAAAACGTTTTTCTGGCACCAGATGTAGAAGGCAAGGCGGTTTGGTCAATGGGGGCAGAAGGTATTGTAGGTGTTCAAAACGTTTTTCTGGCACCAGATGTAGAAGGCAAGGCGGTTTGGTCAATGGGGGCAGAAGGTATTGTAGGTGTTCAAAACGTTTTTCTGGCACCAGATGTAGAAGGCAAGGCGGTTTGGTCAATGGGGGCAGAAGGTATTGTAGGTGTTCAAAATGTTTTTCTCTCACCAGATGTAGAAGGCAAGGTGGTTTGGTCAATGGGGGCAGAAGGTATTGTAGGTGTTCAAAACGTTTTTCTGGCACCAGATGTAGAAGGCAAGGGGGGTTTGGTCAATGGGGGCAGAAGGTATTGTAGGTGTTCAAAACGTTTTTCTGGCACCAGATGTAGAAGGCAAGGCGTTTTGGTCAATGGGGGCAGAAGGTATTGCAGGTGTTCAAAATGTTTTTCTGGCACCAGATGTAGAAGGCAAGGTGGTTTGGTCAATGGAGGCAGAAGGTATTGTAGGTGTTCAAAATGTTTTTCTGGCACCAGATGTAGAAGGCAAGGCGGTTTGGTCAATGGGGGCAGTTGGTCAATGGGGGCAGAAGGTATTGTAGGTGTTCAAAACGTTTTTCTGGCACCAGATGTAGAAGACAAGGCGGTTTCATCAATGGGGGCAGAAGGTATTGTAGGTGTTCAAAACGTTTTTCTGGCACCAGATGTAGAAGGCAAGGGGGGTTTGGTCAATGGGGGCAGAAGGTATTGTAGGTGTTCAAAACGTTTTTCTGGCACCAGATGTAGAAGGCAAGGCGGTTTGGTCAATGGGGGCAGAAGGTATTGTAGGTGTTCAAAACGTTTTTCTGGCACCAGATGTAGAAGGCACGACTGTTTGGTCAATGGGGGCAGAAGGTATTGTAGGTGTTCAAAATGTTTTTCTGGCACCAGATGTAGAAGGCAAGGTGGTTTGGTCAATGGAGGCAGAAGGTATTGTAGGTGTTCAAAATGTTTTTCTGGCACCAGATGTAGAAGGCAAGGCGGTTTGGTCAATGGGGGCAGAAGGTATTGTAGGTGTTCAAAACGTTTTTCTGGCACCAGATGTAGAAGGCAAGGCGGTTTGGTCAATGGGGGCAGAAGGTATCGTAGGTGTTCAAAACGTTTTTCTGGCACCAGATATAGAAGGCAAGGCGGTTTGGTCAATGGGGGCAGAAGGTATTGTAGGTGTTCAAAACGTTTTTCTGGCACCAGATGTAGAAGGCAAGGCGGTTTGGTCAATGGGGGCAGAAGGTATCGTAGGTGTTCAAAACGTTTTTCTGGCACCAGATATAGAAGGCAAGGCGGTTTGGTCAATGGGGGCAGAAGGTATTGTAGGTGTTCAAAACGTTTTTCTGGCACCAGATGTAGAAGGCAAGGCGGTTTGGTCAATGGGGGCAGAAGGTATTGTAGGTGTTCAAAACGTTTTTCTGGCACCAGATGTAGAAGGCAAGGCGGTTTGGTCAATGGGGGCAGAAGGTATTGTAGGAGACTTAACAAAAAAAAAAACCAAACAAACAAAAAAATTGACCGTGCTTTACTTTGCCACCTTTTTTTCCCTTTAAGAAGCATCGTTTAGCAATTAAGATGTTACGGATTGCCTTAGAACTGCATTCCATTTTCGGGTCATGCATTATTATGCTAGCAGTGACAATGCTTCTTGGTCATCCTATCAACCTGAATTAACTTGACAGTGATATTACTGCCTCCGATGAAATTTGATGAACAGTGTAAATGGAATTTTTTTTTAAAGCGTATAACGGGAATATGGCATAAAATAGAAACAGCGTTGTATCGATAACGCGCTAATCAAACAGCGTAAGACCGGCGTATTGGTATACAGGAGGGATGCATTCAGTAAAAGAACATAACAAGTACAGAAGATTTACATTCAGTCAGGGGCGTAATAGCACCCTGGTTGGCTCCTATGTTTGGCACCTCTTCCCCCTCCCAAAAATAAATACACACACAATTGGGTATTATGCTTGCAAATAGATTTCTAACTGTACAGTATCCATTATGACACCACTGCATGCAGTACAACAAAAACAACAAAGTACGATAAACTTTATAATGTTGAATAACGTAACACATGTCAGAGAAGCAGTATGGCAAAACTCTAAAAAATATTTCATTTAAATACCGCTGTATGAGAAACAAATTTAATAATGACACGCGACGAGTTGGAATCAAAGAAAACATGAAGCAACAATTTGCTAATTCACAAACTACAAATGGACACGTCCAGCCATGAAAGAGTAATCATACATCGACACGCCCATACATCAAAGCGTAACCAAACATAGACACGCCCACACAGATAGATCGTGGAACACCCAAAACCCACCAGGTTTCACGACGCTATTGCACCTAAAATATAACATACAAACACGCTGAATATTAGGCCCAGAATAGTCAGCAACCTTGCTAATTCGGGAACACACGTTTATGTTACTCTTGCACGCATAGATCTTTTTTTAAACCACTTACTGGGATTATCTATTCTAAACCATCATGTATCTGTTACCTACATCTATTTGTCCCACCTAATCCCTCACTCAGTCACGCACTCGCCATTCACACACTTAATAATTCGTTTACTCACTCACTCACTCACTCACTCACTCACTCACTCACTCACTCACTCACTCACTCACTCACTCACTCACTCACTCACTCACTCACTAACTCACTCACTCACTAACTCACTCACTCACTCACTCACTCACTCACTCACTCACTCACTCACTCACTCACTCACTCACTCACTCACTCACTAACTCACTCATGTTGAGTGAACTATTCTTAGCTGCCTTTTCCGACATGCTTAATAGGATGAGGCAGTACTGCTCTACGCTGCCATAAATCAGGTCCCAGATTCCGACGGGAATTGGAGTAGTTTTTGCTGTGCACACTTTTCTGGTAAGCCGTCCGAAGTTCGTTCGTTCTTCTCTCAAAAATGTCCGTTTAACACTTCTACTTCTTCTATCTAACACTGTTTATTTAAATATCTTCTTCTTCTTCTTCGATCCTTAACCACCGACCGTCAAAGCAGTCAGTGGCCATCACGCCTAGTGGCGTCTTGTAGGGCAACAACAAATTGATTCCACTTTGCACGGTTGGTGGCCATCCTTCGTACAGTGCCCCAACTCTGGTTCATTCTTTGCATCTCAGCCTCCACAGTCCTCCGCCAAGTTGTTTTTGGTCGGCCTCTCTTTCGCTTTCCTTCAGGGGTCCAAAGCATAACTGTTCTTGTGATGGCATCGGGGTCTCTTCTGAGGACATGACCAACCAGCTCCAGCGTCTGCCAGCTATGATGGTGTGCATGTCCTCTTGCTTGCTACGAGTAAGCAGATCTTGGTTGGTGATGGTATTCGGCCAAAAGATGCGGTGAATTTTTCTTAGGCATGTTGTGTGAAAAGAGGACAATTTTGACATTTCCTTCTCTGTGACTCTCCAGCATTCCGCACCATAGAGAAGCACAGAAAGCACGCAGCTCTGGTATAATCTTAATTTTGTGCTTGTGCTGTACTGGGAGGACTTCCAGATGTTATTTAGGCTAAAGAAGGCTGTTCTTGCCTTATTCATTCTGATGTTGATGTCTTTGCCTGCCCCACCGTCTGGTGTTACTATGCTTCCTAGGTATGTGAAGGTATATGTCTGTACCAATTGCTGATTCCTTACTGATATGGGCTCAGGGTTGCTCACATTGAGCGTCATGACCTCAGACTTCTTTAAATTGATGTTCAAGCCCACCTGCTGGCTAAATTTATTAAGTCTATCCGTTTTTTCCTGGATGTGTTGATGTGAATGTGCCAGCAGTGCAATGTCATCTGCATATTCCAGATCTTCCAATGTAGAAAATGTAGTCCATCTTATTCCTCTTGGACTGCCCTAAGTTGTCTGGCGCATCACCCAGTCTATAACTGTTAAAAAAGAGTGGTTGATAAGGGGCATCCCTGTCGTACTCCTGTCTTCACCTCGAAGGTTAGGTTGCTCTGCCCAACACTACACGTAAAGTTGGCATAGAGGCTTTTTATGATTGCCACTATGCAGCTTGGAATTCCATAAGCCCTCAGTATTTTCCATAAACTGTCCCTATGTATGCTGTCAAAAGCCTTTTCAAAATCAACAAAATTTATGTAAAGCTGTCTCTGCCATTCTGAGCACTGCTCTATAATGTTCCTGAGAGTGAATATATGGTCTACACATCTTCTGTTCTTTCTAAATCCTGCTTGTTCTTTCCTCAGTTTGTAGTCTACTGCCTTTGAAATTCTCTGTATAATTATCCTGCCTAGTATTTTGCTGGGGACTGAGAGAAGAGTAATTCCTCTCCAATTATTGCAGTCTGCAAGATCTCCCTTTTTGGGCAATTTGACAATTATTCCTTTGTTCCACTCTGATGGTGTTGTCCCCGTTTTCCACACTTGTGCAAATAGTGGTTCTAATAGTTCTGCTGCTAGCTCAGGGTCTGTCTTAATAGCTCTGCATTTAAGTTATCATGGCCCGGAGTGTAAAATTTCTTTTCTTCTTTCCACTCTGTAAAGTGTCAGTCGGTATGCTCTGTAAGGAAGAGTGGTGTGTTGTTGAGATCAGGCATGCTCCAGTCTACCCAGCTGTAAATGGGTAACTCACCCTAGTCCTGAGTTAGGGAAGGCAAAGGCTCCAGGGGAAGCAGGCCCTAAACTTGGTCACTCCAACCGACGCAGGATGGTGTATGTATGAAGTAGAAGTGTAGAGTGTGATTACCGCGAATGGTGTACTGTTCGTGTGCTGACCAATATAACCACTCATACACTTGTGTCTACAAGGCACCAATGCAGACTGCTGGAATCTTTGTTTACTCAATTTATTCAGACGTACACCCTGGGACATACGAGTACATCATGGTATGTTGACATATCAATTTGTAGGTATACATAGCAGATCTGAAGTCATGACACATTCAGAAATAATGGGCAGTACATCAAAAAGTTCAATTGTCATGATACATTATGGCCGCATCCCCCTATCTGACTAAACGCGTCAGTGAAGGCAGATCGGTAAATAACTAAAGTTACTTGACGTCCATAGTTTGTAGCATATATTATGAAACCACGAAAGAGGGGGTTTCTAGCAAGATTGAGATCTCCCTGTCACTGTCCGATAATAGGATAAATAATCTGTTCTCTTGGCAGTGATCAAAACATATGATGACCGAAATCTAACATGGCCGCCTCCCTGAGTTGTCGTTCACTCATTCATAGGAAGGAGAATATAAGCCAGAGTTAATTTATAATGGGTATATAAATGATTTCATAAATGTTCCCATACAGCTCTACGGTGATCAGGTTAATTCACGTAGCCATAACCGCTGTAGGAAAGTCTGTCATCTTTGTCGATACATAACACGACCCTAGCGATACGAAGCACAATGTTCCATCTAGGTCGAATCGACATGAGATCATCAAGATAGGGTCTGGCAATACATGGAGTCCGAATTATACATTGTACCGTACCTTAGGAGAGTCTCTAACATAAACTATAGTAGAGATACCATCTCCTTTAGAAGAAAACCACTTCATGAATCATATTTCCTTAAGAATCTACCAGCCCTTTGAAAAGTGCGTACCCGCCATTATCACGGTACATCGGAACTCATCACGACTTGTCAAGACAACTCATACTTCCGCTAGACCGGAATGACAAGAATCTAGTCCCGCCTACCCATCCAAAATATACAATATAGGACTGATTCTACTTGTACTAATAATATGTAATACATATGAATTCAGGCCATAAACATAATAAGCAAATTAATCTATTTTCTGGCCCTAAAAATAAGTACAAATATAAGAGCAATATCCTTGCGCCGGATCAATATCCAGAACGATTACTCCTATAATCAAAAGTGTGAATCAAACATGGATTATCTCGCTTTCCCCATAGACAGCATTTTCATACACAAATGAATGAATGTCTATATTTTTCCCATATTAAATAGCCATATCGATTTTTGTAATATGTGCGACAAAATATGCACGCAACATATTACCACACCCCTCGGGAAAAAAATTGGTACATTTTTTTTTTGAAACACATCTAGGAGCAACATACAATAGGCTCACAACGCACCAATAACAATGCGCAGATGATAAGCATAAGTTTTATTACCTTAGAGAAGGTACTTCTCTAAGTATTAATATTTCCAGAGAGGTGTCACCAACGCATACTACAATATTAGCAATGACCCAATTTCCACATTAGTTTATACATAAATTTCATCTAAGATATCTTAACATCATGATCATCAAAGACGAAAAAACATTGAAAGATCAGCGGTGAATAAATATCAATGAACCGCTAAGTAGTGTTACAATCAATATATGATATATTACATATATGTACACATTTCAACATAGAAACAACTGTATCAAAGTTGTATAACAGTTATGAATCATGTGGGCATCTAGACAAAATATCTGCCATCACATTTTCTGACCCACGGATAGCTCGCACCGAAAAATGAAATGGCTGTAGAGCAATCGCGTATCGCGTTGATCTCGCGCTCTTCAGATTTTTACTCTGAATAGCCGTAAGAGCTTTCTGGTCAGTTTCCACAATGAAATGCGCGCCCAGAAGAAATCTTTGCAGTTTAAGGATTGACCAAACCATAGCCAATAATTCACGGTCTAGGACCGAGTAATTCTTCTCTGCGGCATTTAATTTCCGAGAAATATACATCACAGGATGCAGAGTTCCAGAGTACTCTTGCATTAGTGCAGCTCCAATCCCGGTGGATGAAGCGTCACTACGAAGAATAAATGTCTTATCCTTAGAAGGCAATACTAGGATAGGTGAAGTAGAAAACATAGTTTTAACCTTATCCAAAGAGGATTGACATTCTTGAGTCCAATGGACTACATTAGGAGACCCTTTCTTTAGCAAGGAAGAAAGAGGTGACATAATGGAGGACAGATTCGGGATGAATCGTCCATAAAATTGTATTAGACCTAAGAGACTTCGTACTTGCTTTTTAGTCTTAGGAATAGAAATGTTAAGTATCTTACTTGTATTATGGTCTTCTGTTTTTAGGAACCCATGACCAACACGGTGTCCTAAGAAAGATATTTCGCTAAAACCAATACATGCTTTCGATGGTTTCGCTGTCAGGTTATGCTCGCGTAAGATAGACAATAGTTCATTTATACCATTATAGTGATCGTTCCAAGTATCACTGAAAAGACAGATGTCATCAAGATACGCAATGACATCTGAGCGATGAGATAGGATTCGACGCATCATGCGTACAAATGTAGCAGGGGCGTTCATAAGACCGAAAGGCATGAAATTCCATTGGAATAGACCCCTAGGCGTCGAAAAAGCAGTAAACGGTTTGGCGTGTTCGGATAGTGGAACTTGCCAATATCCCTTAGACAAATCGAGTTTAGTAAAGAAGTGAGAATTCGATAGTCTCGTAAGTAGCTCTTCTAGTAAAGGCATAGGTTCCGCATCAAATTTAGTCACTTGATTCAATTTGCGATAATCCACGCAAAGACGTATGTTATTGTCTTTTTTTCGTACTATAACCATCGGCGAAGAATATGCTGATGTGGATGGTTCAATAATTTTTAACTCTATCATCTCATCTAACTCTTTCTCTACCTGTGCTTGAAAATGTATCGGGATAGGATACGGTCTGACTCTTATAGGACTATGGTCAGTAAGAATAATGTCATGTTGAATGACATCAGTTTGACCAGGAATGTCAGTAAGGACATCCTGAAATTGTTCTAACATAGTAGAAACTTGTTTCTGCTCTCCTGGAGATAATTCTGGAGAAATTGCAACATCTTTCCATGATTCATTAGAGTGAAGAGGAATCATTGGAAAAGGTAAATTTACATCCGAGAAACTCGTTTCCTCATCCTGTATTACTGACAGAGATGAGTACTGTCCATGTTGGACTGGAAAATCGTCCGTTGCCTGGAAAACAGGTTGTAAATAATCAGGACGTTCATGGAATTCCGTGAGCATGTTGATGTGGAAGGTTTTACGCTTCCCGTCAATATCGACGATATAGTCAATATCGGAAACTTTTGATATTATATCGTACGGACCTTTCCAAGAAATGAGAAGTCTATTTTCCCTACAAGGTAGCAAGACAAATGCTTTGTCACCTGGACAAAGTTGTCGCAAACATCTCTTTTTATTGGCAAATTCCCTTGCCTTCTGTTTCGCAAATTCAGAAGAAGCAGTTGCCAATTTGCATGCTTCAATAATCTTGTGTCTAAGTGCGATGACATATTCATAAGAGGATTTTGTGTCATCGACAATATTATCAGCAGTTATAAGATCATGAAGTAAGGACATAGGACCTCGCGGTTTCGCGCCAAAGACAAGTTCAAAGGGAGAAAATCCTGTATGTTCGTTGGCGACCTCTCTATATGCAAAGAGAGCCGCGGGTAAAACCCTATCCCAATCCTGAGGATGATCTTCTGTTATCTTACCTAGTAGGTTTTTCAGAGTTCTATTCAAACGTTCCACCATCCCATTGGACATAGGATGATAAATACTACTCAGCGATCTCTCTATCTTCAGAGTCGACATTACTTGAGACATGGTATCCGATATGAGTTGGGTACCATGGTCGGATAATATTTCTGCTGGAAACCCCAGACGAGAAAATATTAACCAAAGAGCATCTGCGACATCAGCAGTAGTTATGCTCTTTAGAGGAACAGCCTCCGGCCAACGTGTGCACATATCAACACACGTCAAAATAAATTGGTGTCCTCTAGCAGACTTTATCTTAAATGGACCAATGATGTCTATCGCCATTTTTTAAAATGGCCGAATGGGAATGTCTGCAGCCTGAATAGGTGCATCATGGCGTGGACCTCTGGATTTAATCTCTTGACATACTTTACAAGATCGACAATAGATTCGTATGTCCTTATTCACAGCAGGCCAAAAGAAAGATTGAAGAACTCTAGCTTTAGTACGGGAAAAACCCATATGTCCAGCACATTGCGAATCATGAGCGTGCTGTAAGATTTTAACTCTCATATTTTTAGGCACAAGGATTTGAGAATGAATGGACTTAGCGGAGTCTTGTACCATACGTACAAGTACGCCATTCTTCATCGTAATCCAAGATTTACGATTTGTATCCTTATTCGGATCACCTTTTTTTTGCCAGAGTAAAGAATTTCTTTAGAGTAGGATCATCTTCCTGCTGTTTGATAAAGGAATCGTGGGAAATCTCCAAGGCATCATCTTGGATCTGCGCATCATTATCTTCAGAATGTGAAGATTGTGGCATATTAAGAGCTTGAGCCCTAGTGATTACTGCATTAGCAGATTGCATATTAACATTTTCCCAATTAGAGATTTGCTGTGGAGTGCACTGGCCACCACTGTAAAATTTCTTTTCTTCTTTCCACTCTGTAAAGTGTCAGTCGGTATGCTCTGTAAGGAAGAGTGTTGTGTTGTTGAGATCAGGCATGCTCCAGTCTACCCAGCTGTAAATGGGTAACTCACCCTAGTTCTGAGTTAGGGAAGGCAAAGGCTCCAGGGGAAGCAGGCCCTAAACTTGGTCACTCCAACCGACGCAGGATGGTGTATGTATGAAGTAGAAGTGTAGAGTGTGATTACCGCGAATGGTGTACTGTTCGTGTGCTGACCAATATAACCACTCATACACTTGTGTCTACAAGGCACCAATGCAGACTGCTGGAATCTTTGTTTACTCAATTTATTCAGACGTACACCCTGGGACATACGAGTACATCATGGTATGTTGACATATCAATTTGTAGGTATACATAGCAGATCTGAAGTCATGACACATTCAGAAATAATGGGCAGTACATCAAAAGTTCAATTGTCATGATACATTATGGCCGCATCCCCCTATCTGACTAAACGCGTCAGTGAAGGCAGATCGGTAAATAACTAAAGTTACTTGACGTCCATAGTTTGTAGCATATATTATGAAACCACGAAAGAGGGGGTTTCTAGCAAGATTGAGATCTCCCTGTCACTGTCCGATAATAGGATAAATAATCTGTTCTCTTGGCAGTGATCAAAACATATGATGACCGAAATCTAACATGGCCGCCTCCCTGAGTTGTCGTTCACTCATTCATAGGAAGGAGAATATAAGCCAGAGTTAATTTATAATGGGTATATAAATGATTTCATAAATGTTCCCATACAGCTCTACAGTGATCAGGTTAATTCACGTAGCCATAACCGCTGTAGGAAAGTCTGTCATCTTTGTCGATACAAAACACGACCCTAGCGATACGAAGCACAATGTTCCATCTAGGTCGAATCGACATGAGATCATCAAGATAGGGTCTGGCAATACATGGAGTCCGAATTATACATTGTACCGTACCTTAGGAGAGTCTCTAACATAAACTATAGTAGAGATACCATCTCCTTTAGAAGAAAACCACTTCATGAATCATATTTCCTTAAGAATCTACCAGCCCTTTGAAAAGTGCGTACCCGCCATTATCACGGTACATCGGAACTCATCACGACTTGTCAAGACAACTCATACTTCCGCTAGACCGGAATGACAAGAATCTAGTCCCGCCTACCCATCCAAAATATACAATATAGGACTGATTCTACTTGTACTAATAATATGTAATACATATGAATTCGGGAGCCGCGCTAGCGTAGTGGTTACAACACCGCTCTGGCGACCGGGTGATTCAGGATCAAACCCGGGCGACGGCATTTGAGGATTTTTCGTCGACCGGGAATTGGACTGGATTAACTCGAGACCTGGCGAAAACATTTGAAGGAGTGTTGTCGACCAGGGATTGGCGGCTCCTGAGCCGACCCAGCTGCAATGGGTACCTCCGAAATAGGAGAGTATTTGCCTGAATGGCGAGGGACACCTGTCTCTGTACAAGTAAAAAGGGATACTCACGTAAAATCAATGTCAGGTTAGACATAGTAATAACCTGAGATTTCGCCTCGAGTATTAGCGGGCGTACGAAAAAAAAACAAAAAAAAAACAAAAAAAAAAAAAAAAAAAATATGAATTCAGGCCATAAACATAATAAGCAAATTAATCTATTTTCTGGCCCTAAAAATAAGTACAAATATAAGAGCAATATCCTTGCGCCGGATCAATATCCAGAACGATTACTCCTATAATCAAAAGTGTGAATCAAACATGGATTATCTCGCTTTCCCCATAGACAGCATTTTCATACACAAATGAATGAATGTCTATATTTTTCCCATATTAAATAGCCATATCGATTTTTGTAATATGTGCAACAAAATATGCACGCAACACGGAGCTTTACCGTTCTTTAACCCTTTGATTGCTGTGATGATTTCTTCTTTTCGTGGAATGTCTGTATTTACATCTAGATCGTTTTCAGCCTCAGGAACATTCAGTTGTGTCTCTGGTATTTCCTTGTTCAGAGTTTCTCTGAAGTGCTCTGCCCATCTTGTTTCCTGTCCCTCTGCTGTCTTGATGAGATTTCCTTGCTTATCTCTTACTAATGTAATATTGTTTGCACCTTGTTTTCCGCTGATGAATTTAGTTATTTTGTATACTGTGCTTTGTTCATTTCTCAGTGCTGCCTCTTCTGCCTGTTTTGCAAGATCGTCTAGGAAATTCCTTTTGTTGGCTCGGGTTTGGCGTTTAACTTCCCTGTCCAGCTGGCTGTACTGTTCGCTATATAGTTGCTTTAACCTGGGGGACTTCGCTTCTGTTTTCTTTCTTTTCATTTCCTTTCTCATCTTTATGGTGTTTAGTGTTTCTGGTGTTATCCAGTCTTGCTTCTTCCTTTCCTGGAATCCTAAGCATGATTTGCTACTTTCCTTATATACTGTTGAAATGGTGTTGAAATTCTGGTCTATATCATCAGTCAATGTCTTTTCCTGGCTTTTGGCAAATTGATATCGTTTCTTAATGTCGGCCGCAAAAGCTTTTCTGGTAAGGGGGTCCTTCAATTTGCTGATGTCAAACCTTTTCTGTGTAGTTACAGTTGGTCCAGCCCTTCTTAGTTTCACTTTCAGTTTTGCTACTACTAAATGGTGATCACTTCCCACATCTGCACCTCTTCTTACCTTCACATCTTGTAATGCATGTCTCCATCTACCGTTAACCATGATGTGGTCTATCTGGTTTCTGTCCCGACCATTTGGTGATTCCCATGTTAACTTGTGAATTTCCTTATGTGGGAAAAGTGTTCCTCCAATGACCAGGTTGTTAACGCTACAGAAACTTATTAGCTTATCCCCATTTTCGTTTGCTGTTCCGCTGCCGCATTTCCCCATTGTTCTTTCATTATATGTATTGTGTGTACCAACTTTCGCATTGAGGTCTCCCATTACTATAACAAGATCGTATCTAGGTGTGTCTTCCATTTCTTTCTGCAGTTGTTGATAGAATTCATCCTTGACCTCCTCATCGCTATCATTCGTTGGTGCGTAGCATTGTATTATTGTAGTGTTGGTGAATCTCCCTCTCAATCTCAATCGTATCAGTCTGTTGTTGATGGGTTTCCATTCCAGTAATGTCCTTTCTATCCCTTTCTGTAGAATAATGGCTACGCCTTCACTGTGCTGTCCATCCTCTCTTCCAGAGTAAAGTACTGTTTCTCCTGTTGCTGATTTAACTTTTCCTGCCCCTGTCCATCTGCTCTCACTTATCCCCAGGATGTGTAACCTATAGTTTCTCATTTCTGCCGTGACCTGTCTTAGTTTACCTGTCTCGTACATTGTCCTGACATTCCAAAATCCTATTCTTGCATCCTGTTTTGCGGTCAGGACATCCGTTTTCATGTCAGTGGCTTCCTTTCGGCTTTCACCACTGACAGTCATACGAGCCACAGACTCCGAATGTCCATCCCGCAGCAAAGTTCGTTCATTTGATGTTGTTTCCGTAACTTCATTATTTTTTTTTACATAGACAGGGGTGTCAGCCCTATGCTAAAACCCCCAACCTGGAGGACCAGGGTACCAGCTTTTGTCTGACCCCTACCCACACAGACCAGTCCAGCTTGGTTGAACCTACCAGGAGTAAAACTCCCACTGGCATAGCTCTGGGGATTGTCAGGGTACGCAAGCTGCCATACCGCTATAAGGTATAGGTACTATTGATGGCAGTTATTTAAATATATTTTAACATAAATGTTATGAAGGAGTTACATGTTTTTGAACAAAAAGAAGTAAAAGCAGAAGCAAATGAGGAGGAATTACAAAAGGAAGAATGAAAACAAAGACGAGGAGAAGAAAGAAAGACAATTACAAGAAAAAAAATAAGAGAACAAAAAGGAAAGAAAGGAAAAGTTAAATAATATCACTTGAAAAAAGTATTAAAACATAGAAATAAAGAAAAAGAAGCATCAGAATAGAAGCAGAAGAAACAGTTAGTGAAAATAGAAAAATAAACATTAAAAGAGGACGGCAAACAAGAAAAAAAAGATGAGAACAAATGAAAAAGAAGATAAAAAGGAAGAGAATGAGCTAAAAGGAGGACAACTTTGAGGAGAAACAGAACATAGGGAGGAAGAAGAAACAGTATATGATGTGGAAAATAAAAGAGAAAAAAGGAGGAAGGAAAAAAAAAAAGAGAAGAAATATAGTATAAGAAAAACACCGATTAGATGGAAAGCGGTGGTTTAAACAAGAAAAATAAAGGGTAATAATCTTACTAGGCTAAAGGAATACAGAAAACCTTCCTCTATTGCTGCCACAGGGCCTTCATCAGGAACAAACAAACGAAAAGTGAGAAACATGAGAAAGAAAGAACGATAGCACGCTTCTACATGGCAGCGAGACATGGACAATGTATGCTAGGCAAGAAAAAAGGCTCAAAACTTTCCATTTACGGTGTCTACGCCACATCCTTAGTATTTTGTGGAAGGACAAAGTGACAGATGTCGAGGTGCTGTCAGGTGCTGGCCTTCGAGGCATCTATACACTGCTTAGACAGCGCAGACTACGCTGGATTGGCCATGTATACTGCATGGAAGATGGCCCCATCCCCAAAGATGTCTTCTACGGACAACTGGCAGACGGCAAAAGAACAATCAGGCGACCGAAGCTAGGTTCAAAGATGTGTGCAGGAGAGGCATGAAAGCAATGGTCATAAATCCAGCAACCTGGGAGGATGAAGTAGCCGATAGCACAAAATGACGGCGCTCCCTTAGATTGGGGAAAAAAGAAACTCTCACAACAAGCAAAAGAGAAAATGACACGCCGAAAAGAACACCAGGCAAAAAAAAAAACAGCTGAGGGTTGTTGTTACCAACAGATTACTGGTGGCAATGTATGTAGTTATTATAATATTTATTTGTCTGAGGGAAAGTATTTGTTTTTAGAATCAAAATGCTTTCCTGGTCAAAGATATATTACCCATGATTGATTGATACTTTTGTTATATGGGTTATCTCCCCTGGATATCGAATTTGGCGTATGAATCTAGATTTTGTTGGTCTGTTCCTTGTTTGGGCCAGAAACAGATTGTTCTTGCTTAGGTTTATGCAGGAATGTTTATGGTCCGAGTCTATGTTTACTCCGTGTCTATTTCAGACGATTCGGTCTTATATCGTGATATCTTTGTATGTCTATGTGGGACTATTTTTCCTTGTACTGAACTATGGGGTCAGGCAGTTTCTGCGCATGCGAAGAGAAAAAAGGGTCTTCCGTGATGATGGAATGCCTGGTGAATGCCATGTCGGAGACCAGTCCGAAGTTTATTGAGCGCTGTGATCTATTATGGGAAAGAAGATTGTTTCTGATATGATTATTAAGTCTATGAGTTCCCCAGTGTTTATTCTGTAACGCCAGGAGAGGGCGTATGTGTTCTGCTAGTGTATTTCGCATGCCCAGGTAAAAGAACTTTTTACTGAACTTTTCCTTGCTAGGCTTAGATGGGCAGACGTCTACATGATGATTATCTATATCAATATGTCGGGATGACATGTTACCTAGCAGCACTGAATATGATTGTATGCAGCAGTTATGATGAAAGAATATGCTGATTCTTGTAGAAACATTTGTGTTCATGAACAAAGCCTTTATTGAAGCTTTACTATGCATCTGTATAGTGAGTAATGCTCACTGGAACCAGAAGCCATTTTGGATCCTATTTTTTGTCGATCATCGATCAGAGAACAGGGATCTCCCTTATTATCAGGTGATGATTAAGAGATCACAGTTATAAAGAAAACCCAATACTGGTGGGTTAACATTGTCTTCAGAAATATTTGCTGAACTTTACCTAAAGGAATCTTCGCTAGAAAAGAGGTTCTGTCTAGGAGTCATGCTTGAACATTATTTATTAACTGACATGATCGGTCAGTAAGGCCTGATGATTATATTTATAAACAGTGGAAATCTAAGTGCTTGTCTACGGATGTTCCATTGTAATGTTCTTCAACATGAATGCCAACTTAAGATTGTAGACCATTGATCAACTGTATGATGATACATGTCGACCTGTTTTCCTGTAACTATACCCGTACTGTCCAAGTGTGTGCGTCCAATTAAACAGTATGAAACGACCACAGTAGTTTGCATCATTAACTTCTAACTACGTGTGAGTGAGTGTTTGATCTTCTAGTCAACTCTTCAGAACAATCCATGCATTCGCGTACTGACACTCACATTAACACTCATAGTCAACATTACATCCTTGTCGGGGCCTCATTACGTTTTGGGACAAGGTGACCTGTATGCCCTACACTGTGCCGGTTTTGAGTTGACCATCTACACCAATACCAACTTTATTAACATTGTGACTGGACGAGCAATATCACAAAATAGCACTTATCAACGTCGTGACCAAAAACCAGACCTTATCAATGTGGTAGGCCAGCTTTCTAGGGCTAACCAGCACAGTAGACACCACATGGAAGTCAGCTACTCATACCAGATCGTCTCCATGACGCCTGATACGACACACCAGCAGTGACAGTCTATACTTTGTCAACAGTTCCTCACGTGACCTATCAAGCGAATACTGAAACTAGGTCAGCGTGTATTGACATTTTTTCGTTGGGCATCACAGCGGGTTGCAAACATACGGTTAACTTTTTTTGGAAAATGCAGTACAGGTCAGAAGTCCTACGTGTGTTAGTTATGAGAACCATCAACGTTGGAACTTCTTGATCAGCTTTATATATTGAACATTGTAATAGTTTAGTTCAAAAATTTAGTATTTATTAAAGTGGCAGTTTATTTTCTTTAAATTAGAAACTTTGCATTAGATAACAGCTGAACCTTCTCTACAACACATTGCATTTATATGATATATATGTATTTATGTATTTATGTTTACATATTATTTGTGTGTCTATGTTGTGGGCGGTTGGTGAGGTGACTAATATAAGATTTCCCAAGTAACATAGGGTTTATATTAGTGGTCTGTAGGGGGCAATTTTCTTAATTGAAAATTTGCATGCAACATCTGTTGCTATTTTTTGTTAGCTGTGACGACTGTGCTTATCGTTGTTTTTGTAATATTTTTCTGTTCTTTAGTTTTGTTTTGATTTGTTTGTATAATTGTAGGTCTCATCTTTCCTATCATTCAGTTCTATACAACTTTATATTTATACACTGTGGCGTTATTTGTTTTGTTTATTACGGCGCAGTTATCATCACAGGTTCTGTGATTATTTTCTTCTGTTTGTCAATTTAACTTATTTGATTTCTGCGGATGTTTTCGTATTGTCCTTCTTGATTGTCCTTTGTGTGTGTTCTTGGTTGACATACACTATATAAAATATATTTGATCATACACTACTAGCTGGGTAGTGAACTTATGAGAAAGAATCAACTGATGACTAATTGCTATTATTAGAGGTACACAGTTGATTATACAAGACCTTATTTAAAGGCTTGTTTCCCACAGAGATTGGGATAAAGGGAGCTGGTTATTCAAGCTATTAAGAGCTTGTTTCCATTTATTTGGAGATAGATTTCATTATTGCTATTTCAGGTATCTAGTCACATATTAGTATACATTATGTCGACTTTAGATTACTTCATTGAGTTAGGGAAATCCCTAGGCAAGACTGGTGATAAGTTAGAGGAGTATGCTACCAGTCAATATGAAAAAGCACAAAAGGCTGAAGAGAAAAAAACAAAAAGCCGAGGATAAAAGAATGGAATTAGAAATTGAGCAAAAGAAATTGCAGATGCAGGTGGACGAAAAGAGATTCCAAATGGAAATGGAAAAACAAAATAAAGAAGCTGAACAAAAGAGATTAGACAGAGAAGCTGAGGCTGAACAAAAGAGATTAGACAGAGAAGCTGAACAAAAAAGATTAGAAGCTGAAGCTCAAATTAAAAGATTAGAAGCTGAGGCTCAAGAAAAAAGAATACAAAGAGAAGCTGAAGCCGAGGAGAGAAAGGCAAAAAGGGAACATGAGGAAAAACTGTTAGCATTTGAGTTAGAAAAATTGAAGTTGACAAACATGGGTAATGTTAATCAGTCATCTGGTGGTAATGTTAAACCTTTTATTTACAAGATCAAGCTACCAACATTTAATCAATCCAGTGACGACATAACAGTTTGGCTAGATAGATTTGAACGTTCTTGTCGAAATCATAATGTGGATAGATCACAATATGCTAATCAGTTATCATAGATACTGAAAGGTGACACTCTGACTAGTTTAAGCTTCGTAGAAGAGGCTGACCAGGATAATTATGATGTTATCAGTGCAGACTTTTGAAAAAAATATCAATTAACAGAGGAAGGTTACCGTCTTTTGTTTAAGAAAATGGTACCTGAATCAGGGGTAGAATTCTCAGAATTCATTGCATGGACACGTCTTACATTTAATCGTTGGATTGAGTTGTCCAAAACAGAAAAGACATATGAAGCCCTTATGGACTTGATGCTCAGAGACAAGATTATGTCAAGTGTAAATAAACCATTCCTTGAATTCCTACATGGGCGTAAACCCAAGACACTAAAAGAAATGGAGCAATATTGTACCCAATACGTCACTGCACATCCGGACGTAGCTATTGGCAATGCTAAGGTTAAGGAAAGTATGCCAGTTGCTTCAGCAACACCATACAACCCTAATTATTCACACAAATTTCAGGGACCACAAAACAGGTTTGATAAAAAGGGTAACCATAATAGTTATCAAAACCAAGGTAACCAATCATTTCAGGGTTCTTCTGCGAAGTACTGGAGACGAGCCGACAGCCCTCGATTCAGGGGTGGTCATAATTATAGGAATTTCCGCAGAGGAAGTCATTATAGGAATTATCCAAGTCATCCATCATGGAGACAACAAGACCATAGTTATAGAGATACTCATTATAATGAATATGATAATGGTAATCATGAGGACTACCAACGGGCTGATCACCCGTTTGCCAGTCACTTCGATTACGGAAACAACAGCAAATGGATTGATTTGCCGTTGCCCTAAAGACGCCAATAGGCGTGATGGGAAACAATGGCAAAGAAAACCTATCTGCTGTTGCCCTAAGACGCCACTAGGCGTAATTGCCACTGACTGCTTTGACGGTCGGTGGCTAAGGACGGAAGAAGAAGAAGAAGAATCATGAGAACTATGACTCAAACCCAAATAGGGGTTACAATAGAGGAAACAATAATAATTACAGAGGCAATAATAATAATCGAGGTAGATCACAATACAAAAAACATAAATTTTAAAGTTATTTTTTAGGCCACCTATTCTCCCCAGCCCATCCCCTCTCTTTCATACCAACTAGATTTCAGCGCTTTGAGTCTCAAGGCTGCAGTTTTTGAAAATTAGGGACATTTTTGTTTCAATGCAGACGCTCGCTGATATGAACAACACAGTCTTTTGTCAATATCTTTCTTATTATCTATCCGTCTGTATAAATGAAAGCATATTATTTCACTGCTCAAGATGGGCCATCCGGCCAGCTAGGTTTTATATTCCTAACATTATTATTAAGAAAAGTTACTTTTCAAATATTTTCTACAATCTTCTGTAATGCGTTCATCACTCATATTCAAATAAACGGACTAAGTTATCGCAAAAGCGTCCAAGAAATGACTGTGGCGTATAATAGCTAAGGTCCCTTTTGTCGATTTCTTTACCTTGTGTCAACTTGGGGACGTGAATTTTTTTTTTCCTTGCCCCACCAATTTGCGTCCTTTTAGCCTTGCTAGTTTCAAGCACGTGTTCAGTCATATTTTTTCCTCTGATCTCCGTTCTCATCCCGCTCCAAGGGTAAACGTTTTGCCTCCACGTCTAACAATTTAATTTCCATGGCGGGTGGTGACCCGCGGCGTGGGCGATCATGTATTCTAGTAGCTTACGCATTAGTTTTTATCCCTTCATTTTATCTTTGGAGATATTTTAACGTTGTATCACGGTTAATTTTATGACAATCATCAGTTAGTCATATCGGTCAGTGAGTCTGAGCTGGGAATACTCACGCTGTCAATAACACTATGTTAACGGGAGCCGCGCTGGTGTAATGGTTACCACACTGCGCTGGCGATCGGGTGATCCAGGTTCAAGCCCGGGCGAGACCTTTTGAAGAAGTGTCATCGAGCGGGACTTGGACTGGATTTATTAGAGCCCTGGCGAAGATATTTGAAGAAGTGTCGTCGACCAGGGACTGTGTGATGTATAATGGAAATCTAGCCTACAGCACCCGACAGCCGTTGCTTTCCCGTTAGCGTCCTAAGATTCGCTAACAAAATCACGCATTGCTCTGCCTGTCTGACTCACTTTTTAATCCACGCCTCTTTTTACTTGACCATAACAAACGAGTTTGTTTACCAACTCTCGCAACCTGTCATTCATAGCAGGGGGCGAACCACGTTTGTTTACCTGAGTTTCTCACACGAGCGATCTGTCAATCATTATACACCAGACAGATGCACGTGGAAATAACGGACCTCTTTTGAAGTGGCCGCACGGGCTAAAACAAATTCCCCGAGAATCCTGCGATGTTCGTACAAACAGGGAAAGATAACTCTTTGATCTCGAGAAGCGTGGAAAATCTCGGAAGGAAGCCCACTACATGGTTTAAGCCTCTGTTGTCGGTTAGCAACGGCCGACAGAAGTGACCGTAAACCTTTTATCTTGGAAACGTAGTTTCAGATTTCTCTGCTAGGAAACAGAGTGTGAAAATTCACATCTTCTAGAGATCATAATAACATGATCGTATATAAACTGCGTCTATCCCAAATCAGTTATCAGTGTCGCTCAGAATTTTTCGGAGAGTCTAAACACGTTATTTAGAACCATTGGGAATAGATGTGTTAATAGTTCGTAGTGTTTTCTTTCTGGATTTCTGGTAATATATAAATTTGTGCTTAAGCGTATTAAAGTGTTAAAAGTGTAAGCATCTTAAATTCACTGTGATTTTCTAGGTGTTAGAACTAGTGAATTAAATAACGCGTAGCTACTTTTATTCCAGATGTTTCAGATGTAATGTTAATTTTATCACCCGCTGTCACACAGAAAGAGACGGTTTAGTTGACTAATTAATACACTAGGCGCGACGGATAATTGACGGAGTAGAATTCACGTTTATTTCATTTTGTGTAATTTAGTAAGTGACTGTTGTTTAAATATCTTGCGACTAAACAAACCGACGCCGACCCTCTAATGGCTACTTAACGACAGGCGATATTTGTTAAAGTGCGCGTATGGATAAATTAAATAATAACTGACCACATAGGAATAGGCTAGAGACAACGTGTGCTTATATGTAGATATTATTAGCAGTAATTTTTTCATAATGTTCCTCTATTCTTAGGAAGTTGAGGGGAACTGCAGTAAGACGTGGACAATGGATGGGTTTGAAAAAAATCGAAAAAAGGTGATTCGTCTTACGAGGACAAAAGACAAAGAAAGTAGTCTACGTTACGGCCACAAGGCCTTCGTCACGAAAAGAAAGAAAGTGAAGGCTAGATAGGAGACATAAGAACTTAAAAGAATATAAAAATAAATATAAAAAAAATAAATTAATTAATAAATAAAACCTAGGTACTTCCCTGAAGGCGAAGCATCTAAATCTTATCACGCGTACGCGGTAAAGAGAGAGCTGACAGACTAGCAACAAGAGCGACCACAGTGGGGACACTGGATATGCATAAGGGAGAGCTACTAAGATTAATTCATGACCGTCTGTTAGAGAGTGACACAAAAATAGATGAATCATCAAGGTTAAAACTGTTGAAATTTGGCATTAAACGTAAAGCTAGCAGAGATGGACGCATAAGAAGCATGCATCCGTCGTGTATACAACCAACGAGCTACAGGAACGATTAGAATTCACACTCTTGAACATATACTGAGGAAGACTGAGCACCTATGGGTTTGCCCAGGGTGCAATGGCGTCGATCAACAATAACACTACCAATCAATTCTGTTGAGCTGTTGATATGCATCATTTTATTTGGTGGCCTGAATTCTCTGCTTCCCACTTATTCCTGTAACTGTGCCTGATAAACTTCTTTGCGCCTACGTAATTTCTGCAAGTAGCGTACCAGGTTGAGGTAGCTTACCTTGGGAGCCGCGCTGGTGTAATGGCTTCGGCGTTGTACTGGCGACCAGGTGTTCATGGTTCAAACCCGGGCGTCGGCGTTTGAAGAAATGTTTACGGCCGGAAATTTGACTGAATAGCCTGAACGGCTCCTGTGATAAACCCTCTGTGGATGGGAAGGAGCGAAGCTCCTGACCGGGTTGGAAGGAAAGTCCTCAGGTTCCCCAGCCTCGCAATGATATGTCATTGGGCCGAAGGGCTGAAAGCCCAAGTGCCGCTGGTTTAAAAAAAAAAAAAAAAGGTAGCTTACCATCTTCCTTCTCAACCCGTCAGCCTCTTCGTCGCCATGGATGACGCAATGAGATGGGATCCATTGTATCTTAACTCGTTTATCTCCTTGATATAGTTTGTAAAGTATTGCTTTTAGATAACGTACAGTTGTTTTTTTCTTAATGTTGATCTTAGGATTTTGTTGTTCATGTAATAATTACTTTTGTTTATTTGTGTGTGTTTTCTTGATCGTTATTTCGGTATGTGTCTTAGCCAGCTCATTACGCAAGGAAGCTTGCAATGAAGTGTGAAATAAAGATTTGAAAGAGGGTAAAATACAACAGACATTCGGTTTGGTTTTGTTTCAATGGCTATCTTCATTGCACGCAGACAACTCCATCAGTGCTCCGATCTCCTCCCACAAGGATGATCTCAGCACAGTTCACGAACTCCGTAGCACCGGCGAGAATTCCAATATGTGTATATATGAATCACACATTCTATAAATATTTTTGTGCTGGAAAAGTTTCTAACTTTTAAATTTTGCCAGGGCAGCGGCCTTATGGCCTACTCTTTACGATTTCCAACTGCCTTTAGAATTCGAGGCGGACACCATACCTCTTAGTCACTCCTACCTCCACTACAACAGACTTTCAAAACTGATTAAAGAAGCAAATTGTAATGTAGATACAATTTAATGTCAAGATAAACAAGCCGACAACTAATAAAAGCAACCACAGTTCTAAGCGCCATGCTTGTTAACAACGAGACATCACATTTAAGAACCTTACCTTGAGCAAGAGATAGACAGCAGAGATGTACCAGTAGCAGGAACAAGGCGGAAATCATCCGAGATTTCCACGGGACGTCGCCCAAAGTCTGTCTGCCTAGGTAGGATTTCATGTTACGATATCCAAAGGTCTCTACATTCCTGACCCGTCATGACCGATATCCACAGGATATGACGTCACAAGTTAGAAATGCTGCAGCCGATGTGGAAATTATTGATACCTCAGCTTTAGCGATGTGACGGTTAAGTTTTTCTACGTCACGTTTACCATTATATAACCTGAAACTGAAAAGAAACGAAACAAGATTAAATTTTAATACATATAACACCAAGTCAAAGTTCATTTGTAAATATTAAAAAAAAGAGTATGTACAGTAAAAGGTTGTGCGATAGCAGATACTGCCGTAGAAGAATGAAGTGTCAAAGACTTCACTATATTAGGTCTAACTTTTTTATGAGGTGGAGTGGCCAGTTTCCTTCCTCGCTGCCTTCGCCTTCTCTAATTCAAGAGCAGAGTCAGGAACCCATTTACAGCTAGGTGGATTGAAGTATGACGCAACCAGATTTCGGTCCCGGAACACTGTAACTTTTCTGCCGACAGCCACGTGCTCTAATCGATTAGAAAAACCAAATGCTTGTCTGTACAGTAACTTGCGTAAATATTACACTCATGAAGACTACTTTACAGTTCCCCCCAAGGAACAGCCGCTACCACAGTAGTTGGACCCCTCACAGAAGCCAGCCGCTACCACAGTAGTTGGACCCCTCACAGAAGCCAGCCGCTACCACAGTAGTTGGACCCCTCACAGAAGCCAGTCGCTACCACAGTAGCTGGACCCCTCACAGAAGCCAGCCGCTACCACAGTAGTTGGACCCCTCACAGAAGCCAGCCACTACCACAGTAGTTGGACCCCTAACAGAAGCCAGCCACTACCACAGTAGATGGACCCCTCACAGAAGCCAGCCGCTACCACAGTAGTTGGACCCCTCACAGAAGCCAGCCGCTACCACAGTAGTTGGACCCCTCACAGAAGCCAGCCGCTACCACAGTAGTTGGACCCCTCACAGAAGCCTGCCGCTACCACAGTAGTTGGACCCCTCACAGAAGCCAGCCACTACCACAGTAGTTGGACCCCTCACAGAAGCCAGCCGCTACCACAGTAGTTGGACCCCTCACAGAAGCCAGCCGCTACCACAGTAGTTGGACCCCTCACAGAAGCCAGCCGCTACCACAGTAGTTGGACCCCTCACAGAAGCCAGCCGCTACCACAGTAGTTGGACCCCACACAGAAGCCAGCGGCTGCCACAGTAGTTGGACCCCTCACAGAAGCCAGCCGCTGCCACAGTAGTTAGACCCCTCACAGAAGCCAGCCGCTACCACAGTAGTTGGACCCCTCACAGAAGCCAGCCGCTACCACAGTAGTTGGACCCCTCACAGAAGCCAGCCGCTACCACAGTAGTTGGACCCCTCACAGAAGCCTGCCACTACCCCAGTAGTTGGACCCCTCACAGAAGCCTGCCGCTACCACAGTAGTTGGACCCCTCACAGAAGCCAGCCGCTACCACAGTAGTTGGACCCCTCACAGAAGCCAGCCACTACCACAGTAGTTGGACCCCTCACAGAAGCCAGCCGCTACCACAGTAGTAGGGCCCCTCACAGAAGCCAGCCGCTACCACAGTAGTTGGACCCCTCACAGAAGCCAGCCACTACCACAGTAGTTGGACCCCTCACAGAAGCCAGCCACTACCACAGTAGTTGGACACCTCACAGAAGCCAGCCGCTACCACAGTAGTTGGACCCCTCACAGAAGCCTGCCGCTACCACAGTAGTTGGACCCCTCACAGAAGCCAGCCACTACCACAGTAGTTGGACCCCTCACAGAAGCCAGCCACTACCACAGTAGTTGGACCCCTCACAGAAGCCTGCCGCTACCACAGTAGTTGGACCCCTCACAGAAGCCAGCCACTACCACAGTAGTTGGACCCCTCACAGAAGCCAGCCACTATCACAGTAGTTGGGCCCCTCACAGAAGCCAGCCGCTACCACAGTAGTTGGACCCCTCACAGAAGCCAGCCGCTACCACAGTAGTTGGACCCCTCACAGAAGCCTGTACCAAACATTCACATGATCTTGCAGTGGTCATTTTTCTGGCAATTTGTTTTACATGATGAAATTGCCAGACCTATGCACAACCTCACATTAGTTGCCTAGTACGACATGCCTGAGGGGGCAGTAGTCCTTTTCTTTCCTTGTCTGTTCAGAGACCTCCAGGAATTTATTGGGGTACACATGCACACACACATACACTCACACATATGTATATATAGACAGTAGATAGATAGGTAGACAGACAGGTAAATAGATAGATAGATAGATAGATAGATAGATAGATAGATAGATAGATAGATAGATAGATAGATAGATAGATAGATAGATAGATAGATAGATAGATAGATAGATAGATAGATTGTGTCGAAATGCGCCATAATTCATCCGTTTAATTTTCCTTAAAGAAACCAGAGCACGTGAGCTATAATTGTTAAGCGTATTTTGTAGAGATTAGCATTAGTGTCATGTAGTTGTATTATTAGTATCCTGCGTGGCCCAGTTCTAGTGCTTGATAAAATAGATAAATCTGTGTTACCTAAGGAGATTCCTTCCAGGACATTAGAATTAGTTTTGGAATGATAGATTAGTGAAAAGAATGTGTGGATAGGTTTCATTAGTAGTGTTAAGTCAATATCACGGCTGCAAGGATAGAATAGGAACCTATTTCATTCATGGAACTGAACAGAAATTATATCAGGGACTAAAATTGGGATAGTACGTATTAACTGTTTGGCAAGATGGCAGCCGGCAGTCACGTGTTGATGTACATAAAGATGGCGCCTGTGAGTAGGCAATAACATTTTAGTCACCACGTGTTATGTGGGAAAGGGGGTTAAACCTGTTTATTATTTAGTATTGGATGAAAATTGGTTTATTATAAGAGGTGCTATTTTAGTAGTACAAGATTAATATAATTTTATCCATTCATGCCAAGATAGTTTACTGTAGTGGAACTCGAAGTAGTTAACGTATATTTTTATGGTGATTAGTTTAGTTACATCTGCTGTTTATATAGTTGTAGTGTTAAAAGCCCTTTGAGAGGATGCATCTAGCTTTAGTTATTTAGATTTCCGGTGAGCGTAATGCCACTCCTTTGTGCGTAAGGCACTTTGACACAGACGCGGAGCATGGAAACACCAATGCGGCTGGTGTCCATCACAAGCCTGCAAGAAGCATTTAAATGCTATTGCAGTGGTCATGTACGAATCGCTTGTTGCCAGGCGCACCAGTCGTCACATACGACATGCTTCGCAATGTAGGTGCGAGGTGGTAGCTTATTCTCATTAATGAGAGTATTGCTTGTACAAATCATTTAATATTATTTTATGCTCATTATATTATTATTTAATTATTGTTATGTGTAGGGTAGTTTATGAGAGCACGTGGGTTCACACTGGATAAATTATGTCTCTTCTCGCTCCTTATGGAGTATGGGGCCACCAATATGGCTGGCCTCCGCATGAAGCCCCGCACAAAGCAGTCATATGCTCTTGCAGTAGTGGTTTCGGTAGCAATCTGTGTTACATGGTGAGATTGCCAGCCTCATGCACAACACCACACTAGTCTCATTGGACGACATGCATGAGTGTGTGTGTGTGTGTGTGATAGTTGAATGTTTCAGGTGGCGTGGAAGAACGGGCTGTTTGGCAGGTGAGGGCACGGTGTTTCTCATTATTTAAGTATTATGATTTTAACTAGTCGGTGCTTTGTTTGCGTTTCAGGTTAGCAATTGAGCACTGGCTGGGTGTTTGTTTGCTTATTTGTTTAATGTTTGTTCATTAGTTTGCTTTGTGGGTTTGAGTCACTAAAAGGATTGTATGAATAAATACAGCCCGTGCCTTAGAATCAAGAGTTTTATTGTTGTTCGGGTCTGGTGCGAGTGTGCAAGAAAATGATCACATATCACAACACCAGCATTTCTCTCCCACCCTATCACAGATAGATAGATAGATAGATAGATAGATAGATAGATAGATAGATAGATAGTTAGATAGATGGATAGGTAGATAGATAGATAGATACATAGATAAAAACATAGATAAATAGATAAATAGATAGATAGATAGATAGATAGATAGATAGATAGATAGATAGATAGATAGATAGATAGATAGATAGATAGATAGATAGATAGATAGATAGATAAAATATGTAGATAAGATTGATAGATAAGACAGATAGATATATAGATAGATAAGATAGATAGAAAGATAGATAAGATAAGATAGATAAGATAGATACGATAAGATAGATATATAATTAAAAGATAGATATATAGATAAGATAGATAGATAGATAGATAGATAGATAGATAGATAGATAGATAGATAGATAGATAGATAGATAGATAGATAGATAGATAGATAGATAGATAGATAGATAGATAGATAGATAGATAGATAGATAGATACAAAGATAGATAGATAGATAGATAGATAGATAGATAGATAGATAGATAGATAGATAGATAGATAGATAGATAGATAGATAGATAGATAGATAGATAGATAGATAGATAGATAGATATAGATAGATAGATAGATAGATAGATAGATAGATAGATAGATAGATAGATAGATAGATAGATAGATAGATAGATAGATAGATAGATAGATAGATAGATAGATAGATAAGACAGATAGATAAGATAGATATATAAGATAAAAATAGATAAGATAGATAGATAGATAGATAGATAGATAGATAGATAGATAGATAGATAGATAGATAGATAGATAGATAGATAGATCGATAGATAGATAGATAGATAGATAGATAGATAGATAGATAGATAGATAGATAGATAGATAGATAGATAGATAGATAGATAGATAGATAGATAGATAGATAGATAGGGGAAAGAGAGTAACAAAACTGAAGGGTCAAAGAATGACCATCTCTCGATTTCTCTATCACTGTACTCTCTCTCTCTCTCTCTCTATTTCTCTCGACTTTGAGGTTAGTTACAACAAGAGTAAGTTAAGACTGAATGATGTAATAAACATCAATTTTATCTCAATGAATGATCTTGAATAGAATATTCCAACCCAACCTGTTCTGTATGAAATTCCTTATTTTTCTAAGAACGGACCCTCTGTGAGTGCGGGGCCTTATTGTGACAAATCGGTGAAATAGGGTTAATGGAGGACCTGGTTCGTGCACCACAGGTTAAGAACCCTTGGTCCAAAGTACGAACAAAATTGGCAACAGGTATTGATTTATTGTCAGTATGAAACGTTATTCACTTGATCCTACCATCCGTTATCATTTACTTTTCATATTAATTTTTTAAATTAAATATTTACTCGCCGAACCAAGCGTCCGACTGGCAGAGTGATTAGAGCAGTTGCCTCTCACCGCGAAACTACTGGGTTCGAAACCTGGTAGTGTTACTGTCACGTAGGTCTTATGATCATTAAATTGCCTAGATCTTCTTCCTATTCTCTCACCCGGATCCTTTTAATTTATTATCTGTCTTTACCTTTTTCCGGTATTTTTCGCATCATTCGTTTGCGAAATATATTTCCTTCCTAATTCGCAAACTTTACCTGTTCTTTTCTCAAAACTGAGAATCGCACTAGCATTCTATTACATAGATGTCAGTCAGACGAGAAGTGTTATAATGCATTCCGTCAGACCGGAGAGCCGACAGCTGTCTGCAGTTTCCCCGGGGACAGTGTTTTCTTCGGCTGAGTTCTGGGCCTGTAGTGTGAAAATTCACTCCGCGGGACATGGCAGGCAGACGGAGTGTCGGCATTTTTCGGTAAACCGCGAGCGTTTCGTCAAAATAGCTCCGGCTTAGCGTGAAAAATCGCTCCGCACTGGAGACGGGCTGTCTAGAGTTGCAACTCACGCGCGCTCTCGGTCACTGATGGCAGTTACGACACGCGTTAAGCTGACGTAGGTGTTTTACACGTAAAAGGGGAGATGATTTCGGAGTTTGAGAAAATGTGGGATGGTTTCCCCCTGTTTTCAAATATCCACCCAGGAGCTGAAATATGATTTCAGTCTCTAACATCTTCAGTAGCCTGCACACGCGTGCTCGCGAATGAAACTTGCATAGCGAATTTCATAGTTCTCGTCAGATTTGTGACGAGCTTCTAACTACCTATCTAGTGAATTATCCTAGTCGTGGTGTTACCGTAGTTCTGTGGTGAGATTAATATAATAGATATCTAGTATTTTGGAAAGTGATTAAGTGTTTTAAATCGCGGGTTTTCATTTTAAACTAGTTCTGTGTGCAGAGTGATTATTTTAATAGTTTGTTATTTCTTTAGTCGACGAGTTACAGTGGAGAGCAAGATAAATTATAAATTTCTAGCTAAACCCATTCGACTATTAAAACAATTTAATTTAACTGCTAACTACTCAGTCGAGTATATTTGCTAAACAAACTATAACTGCTAAGATGTCTCATGAGTGTTGACGAAATATATTTATATGTGTTTCAAATTCATGATGATTGATTTTATAATATAACTTATTTCACGGGAAGTGTTAAATGATAAGCTCTACGCTTGCAGTTTAAAATATAAGTTATATCCTTATACATAGTATGTATAATTATTTTATATGTGCTTTTTCCATTTTATGCAGTGACTACTGGGGTGAACGCAACTTGCCGGCGTTTAGTAATAAAGAGTTTTCAAACTTGAGAAGTATTAGACATTTCTTAGCTTTACCCACGTGGGGTTTCAAGTAACACTGGTCTGACAGTGCATGTGCCATCAGAGATAGACAGAGATACCAATCCCACTAACGGGTTTTAAAGACTGAGTGTCAATTTCTGGGCCTTTGAGCCAGATATTATTTCTTCCTGAACTCTAATGTAAAATTGCTGACTGGCGGCTAGAATAATTACAATCAAGAACATTAACATTTCCTGAATTTTTTTGTCGAAAGAGTGAATAGTGAAACAAGGCTATCTGTTGAAAGAAGTTGTCCACTGGTCATCTTTCCAAATTAAGGGAACCCTCGTGTCTTTTTGACTCTGTGTGCCCGTTTAAACTTGCTGATCCAAACTGATTCAAGTGACATTAACAGTAATCACAATTTTAACTGGTGAAGTGAATGCTCCCCGAAAACAGTGGACGAAGCCTGTAATTGTAGAGCTGGGATTCGCTTTATCCAAAGAATAAAGATTCGCTGTAGAGAAGTGTCCTACGGTTGCGCCAGACGGTGAACAACATCAAGTTTTTGATAGGTAAGAACGTGTGCCAGGGATCCTTGATGAAAGAACCGAGTGAAAGTGGACTGAGTGAGTTTTTTTTGATAACTATTGATTCACCCCACGTTATAATCTCCTTACGGAAGAGTGGCTGCTTGATTAAATTGTTCCTTTTGAAGGACAATATTAGACCCTAACCATATGTATTTATTACTCTTTGGGCCATCATCTGTCTCATAACGGGGCTGTGGGCTAACCCTAGAGTTAATATCATAACGGGGCTATCATCCTTGTAGCATTCTCTTGATATTTTATGACTATTTGTATATGTTTTGATGTAATTTCTATGTGTTGTGAGGAAATTTTAAATGATAATTAAAAATTTCTCTTGGAATTAATCAGTGCGTTGGTCAGCTCGTTCATATATATATATATATATATCTATATATATATATCTATATATATATATATATATATATATATATATATATCATAATATATATAAATATATATATATATATATATATATATATATATATATATATATATATATATATATATATATATATATATATATTTATTTATTTATTTATTTATTTATTTATTTATTTATTTATTTATTTATTGTTATAGATTTCCCACGTCTGTGTGGTTAATCTGTCGTCACGTGTATGTGCGTGCCCGTGGGTAGATAGAAATATAGGTAATATATATATATATGTGTTTAGACTGTCTGACGCTGTAAAGCTGTCGTAGAAGATAGGTGAGAGAGAGAAGAATTTTTTTTTCGCTTTCAGAGACAGCCTCTATATCACATTCTATCATCTCACTCGTGGAATCTATTTCTTTTACTAACTTTCACTGTGTCTATCACCTATTCTAATCTATTCAGAAGGGACCAACCCAAGTCTTAATTCTCCTATCTAAAATCTACAACAAATGGTTGCTCGTTACCGGGAATTGAAAACAAAATCCTAAGACGATACGACAAATGGGGTCTCGCCCGACGGATTTTTGAATTGAACTAAGTTAAGGAGTGCGTTTCGGACTATTTGTCCAGATTAATTGCCTCCCTTACTCTAACTGTCTTCAGGGGGGAAACGTATAGTGGATTAAAATTAAGGGATTTTTTTTTCTCCTTAAAATTTTTGCAAATATATTTTGTTTTCCACTGCAGCAACTTATTTTTCAGAAGTAATCTTAACTACCATTTAGGTGGCGTAGTCGTGTTTGCATTAGGTGCTTTATTGCCGATTAATAGCAGCGATAGTTAGATTTTATTTTTGGAGGAGGTATCCCAGGTTATAAGTATATCATTTTTTTAAAATTTTGCTATTTTCTCGTAAGTGGTAGGAACCAGGTTATTCTTTTTCTTACTTCTTTCTCGACTAGTCTCAGCCACTAATTTACTATGGCCAAGAGGGCAAAGCTCAGACAGCTCCTCAGGGACGAGGCGAGAGAAGACGGTTTGGAAGGAGAAGACGCGAAAGCTCTTGTCAGGGACGAACTTGAGAGATATGATGCGGAGAGGAAAGAAGAAGAACTAAAGAGGAAAGAAGCGGATGACCGGCTGTTACAGCAGAAGAAGATGGACGAGGAAATGGAAATTCGCAGGATGCAGCATGAGGAAAAAGAGAAGGAGAGAGACAGCATGAGTTAGCTCTCAAAACCCTTGAATTCCAAAGTCATGGTGCTGCCTCTACCTCCAGCAATGGAGAGTCTTCTCCTAATTCTTCCTTAACTGATCCTTCTAACACTCAATCTACCCATCTCACTGCTATGTCTTTTCCGCTAGAATTTTTCCCTTGTCCAAATGAGAAGATTGACACTTGGCTAGAAAAATTTGAGAAAATTGCAACTCTGTACGGTTTAGAGAGGTCGCGTTGGAATGTGAAGCTTTTTCAGGCTCTGAAAAGTAGTGCGTATGATGTTTACGCCAAACTGGAAAGCAGCCAACAAGACAACTATGATGTGTTGAAGAAAGCGTTACTGGAGCGCTTCGAAATGAATGCTCGCAAATTTTTGCAACTGTTTCGCAACAGCAGGAAGGAGAGCTCTGAAACTTTTCACCAGTTCTCATCTCGTCTAAAGGGATATATAACGAAGTGCCTTGAGCTTTCACATCTACCCTCTACCTATGAAGGTCTTGAGGAATTTGTTTTAACGGAACAAATAAAGAACACTTTGTCTGCAGATACCCGGAGATTTCTAGCTGAGCAGGGGGCAGAAAAACTTAAAGAATCTTACAGAAGTCTGAGCGTTATCAAAATGCGCTGGCTGAACTACCGGCCACAAAACGGAAACCGACAGAGGAGCATTTTCGAAAAAATAATCTAGAGCAATCTTCTCAGGCTTCCAACTCGAATAACCACAGAGAAACTGGACCTCAAAACCCCCCTCCTGAAAAATCCAAGTTCTGCAAGAACAAGTACCCCAACCACCCCAAACAGTCTGATCAACCCGACCGCCCTACATGGCAGCGTAGCCAGAAAGGACAAGGTGGCAAAGGGAGAACCCCTGAGCACGGGACATATGATCAGACCGAGCACACCGAGCCAAAACGCATCGGATGCTTATTAACAGTCTCGCAAGGTGGAATTATTGACAGTGATTCCCAACCTGTTGGGGATAGGCCCTCAACGCGAGGTACTGTTACATTGAACGGTTCTCAAACTTCTTGTTTATTTGACATGGGGCTTTCTTATGATTGCATTGTTACCAGAAACCTGGTCAAACCCGGTCAAGAGACAGCAGAGACCGTCCAATTTTGTGGAGTTCGTAAGAGTGATGCACCTACAGCGCTTCCCATCGCATTGGTGGAGATCCACTCTGATTTTGTCAGAGGTGTGATCAAAGCGGCTGTTATGGATGATCCCATCTACCCAGTCATACTTGGCGGGAGATACGTGTGTATTGGGAATCCGGAAGAGCCGATTGTGGCAGCAGTAACTACAAGAGGGAAACCAAGAAGGAACGGGAGCCTGCGCCAAATTTGTTACCCATGGAACTTAAAGAAGCGCAATACAAGGACCCTACTTTGGCACCCTGCTTTAGGAAACTGCCCATGGCTAAGGAACCCATACAGCACGGGGACATTTTTTCTAAGGATGGCGTACTTTATCGCAGAACGGGCAAGCCTGACCAAGGTTACAACCAGCTCCTAGTACCGAGACATTACAGAAGCCAAATCCTAGAAATGGGGCACTCTCTTCCCTTTAGCGGACATATGGGACAGAACGCCACAAACCAACGGATAACCACTCATTATTGGTGGCCAGGAGTAAATACTGATATTATCAGGTATGTCAAATCCTGTGCCCAGTGCCAACGTGTGCCACCCAAGCAACGAGCACCCCCAGTCTCTTTGGGTGAAATGCCAATAGTGGGTACACCATTCGAACGGGTTGTGATCGACGTTTTAGGGCCTTTCGACAGGACTAAAAGAAGGAACAGGTTCATTCTGACCTTAGTCGATACATGCACTTTATGGGCAGAAGCTATACCGCTAACATGCGCAGATGCCAAGCATGTCGCAGAAGCCCTCGTGCAGATTTTCACTAGGTTGGGATTCCCTCAGCAAGTGTTGACGGATAACGGATCTCCATACCGAAACCTGTTGATGGATGAGATCGTTAAGATCTTGAGGACACAGCACATCCACACTAAGCCATATACTCCGGCCGGAAATGGGCTCGTGGAACGTGCTAATGGAAACCTCAACATGATGCTAAGTAAACTGGCACAAGTGAAACCTGAAGATTGGGATCTTTGTATTCCTGCAGCATTATTTGGCTACAGAGAATCTCCTCATACTTCCACAGGATTTCCTCCAGCTACGCTTTTATTCGGCAGACCTATTAAGGGGCCACTTGAAGCCTTACTTCGGTCTCTGACAGACGAGAAGGCGGATGAGACAGTTGTCTGAGCAAGTAAATATATGTCGGTTTTAAAGGAAAGGTTGAAACTAGGGGGGGGGGGGACCTAGCAACGACTAACTTTAAGCGAGCACGCACAAAGCACGCTAACCGATACAGGAAAGTCGCGAAAGAAAGAGAACTGGAAGCAGGAGAGAAAGTTTTGGTGTTACTCCCTACCGGAAACAACCAACTGAAGATCGGATGGCAAGGGCCGTTTACCGTCCTGAAAAAGATTTCTAAGGCTAACTACCAGATCTCTATTCAAGGAAAGGAGAAGATTTTCCATTTAAATCTGTTAAAGAGATACTTGGAAAGACCAGTGCCAACCTCCGACCATCTCCTGACGATCGCCAAAGCTGACGAAGATGATAATAGTGGCAGGGATATTCCACCGCAATCACACGAAATCTTTCAAAAATGTCAAAAGCGGCGACGCTCTTTCAAGCGCGCATGGGAGACATTCCAGAGGAAGGAAACTTTGGGGAGTAGACTGGAGTAGATATTGGACAGAGATGGAGGAGGAAGATGAGAGGGAAGAAGACAGACACCCCGAAGCTACGGTTATAGGAAATTTAATTCCATAACGTAGACATGGAGTGCTTCCATATCTTAATGAGGGGACGTCCTGTCACGTAGGTCTTATGATCATTAAATTGCCTAGATCTTCTTCCTATTCTCTCAACCGGAATCTTTTAATTTATTATCTGTCTTTACCTTTTTCCGGTATTTTTCGCATCATTCGTTTGCGAAATATATTTCCTTCCTAATTCGCAAACTTTACCTGTTCTTTTCTCAAAACTGAGAATCGCACTAGCATTCTATTACATAGATGTCAGTCAGACGAGAAGTGTTATAATGCATTCCGTCAGACCGGAGAGCCGACAGCTGTCTGCAGTTTCCCCGGGGACAGTGTTTTCTTCGGCTGAGTTCTGGGCCTGTAGTGTGAAAATTCACTCCGCGGGACATGGCAGGCAGACGGAGTGTCGGCATTTTTCGGTAAACCGCGAGCGTTTCGTCAAAATAGCTCCGGCTTAGCGTGAAAAATCGCTCCGCACTGGAGACGGGCTGTCTAGAGTTGCAACTCACGCGCGCTCTCGGTCACTGATGGCAGTTACGACACGCGTTAAGCTGACGTAGGTATTTTACACGTAAAAGGGGAGATGATTTCGGAGTTTGAGAAAATATGGGATTGTTTGCCCATGTTTTCAAATATCCACCCAGGAGCTGAAATCTGATTTCATTTCAGTCTCCAACATCTTCAGTAGACGGAACACGCGTGCTAGCGAATGAAACTTGTAAAGCAAATTTCATAGTTCTCGTCAGATTTGTGACGAGCTTCTAACTACCTATCTAGTGAATTATCCTAGTCGTGGTGTTACCGTAGTTCTGTGGTGAGATTAATATAATAGATATCTAGTATTTTGGAAAGTGATTAAGTGTTAAATCGCGGATTTCATTTTAAACTAGTTCTGTGTGCAGAGTGATTATTTTAATAGTTTGTTATTTCTTTAGTCGACGAGTTACAGTGGAGAGCAAGATAAATTATAAATTTCTAGCTAAACCCATTCGACTATTAAAACAATTTAATTTAACTGCTAACTACTCAGTCTGTCGAAAGAGTGAATAGTGAAACAAGGCTATCTGTTGAAAGAAGTTGTCCACTGGTCATCTTTCCAAATTAAGGGAACCCTCGTGTCTTTTTGACTCTGTGTGCCCGTTTAAACTTGCTGATCCAAACTGATTCAAGTGACATTAACAGTAATCACAATTTTAACTGGTTAAGTGAATGCTCCCCGAAAACAGTGGACGAAGCCTGTAATTGTAGAGCTGGGATTCGCTTTATCCAAAGAATACAGAATTCGCTGTAAGAGAAGTGTCCTACGGTTTGCGCCAGACGGTGAACAACATCAAGTTTTTGATAGGTAAGAACGTGTGCCAGGGATCCCTGATGAAAGAACCGAGTGAAAGTGGACTGAGTGAGTTTTTTTTTTATAACTATTGATTCACCCAACGTTATAATCTCCTTACGGAAGAGTGGCTGCTTGATTAAATTGTTCCTTTTGAAGGACAATATTAGACCCTAACCATATGTATTTATGACTCTACCAACCCAAGTCTTAATTCTCCTATCTAAAATCTACGACAGTTACGTTCCAACCATCCAGCTGTAAATTAGCATCTGATTTTTCCCTTGAGAAATGGAAGGCTAAGGTAGTGAGGAAGGGAGCCAGGCCCCCCCCCCCCCCCCCCCACCTCCATAAGCTGGACCTTTTTCTGTAAAGTCTCTAACACTTCATTCTCATACGGCAATGTCTGCTATGGGCCTACCTATACATTTTTTAATTCCACAAGCCGTATTGTGCGGCATAATATGGTACCAGCGTTGTCACTCCTGTGTGGACTCACCTAGATCTAGGTTTTTTTTTTGGTCCCGTCTAGATGTCATTTTCCATCATTAGTTGAAAACGCCACCTAGATTTCGCCCAAAGTAGCCCAAATTTATCCAAAGTAGTCTCTAAATAGCCCAGAGTAGCCAAAAAAAAAAAAAAGCCTAAAGTAGCCCAAGTCGACGAAATCTAGGGTTTTTTTTCTTAAAAATTCAGAGTGGCATCACTGTATGGTACATTGCTCTCCCAAAGACCGACTGATAAATCCATTTGTTTATAGTTCGATGTCAAATAGTTTTTATGTATATTGTGATATATTTTCTTATAAATATATTTGGTTACTGCTTGTTTTGAAACATCTTGTCTGGACACAGTTTACATCGATTTTGGTCATTTGATAAAACCGAAAACCTGCGTGGGATTGAAAGAGTTAAGTAAGGAAATATTTGGAAACAACAATTTGTGTTAAATTTCAGTCAGAATTTCAAATAAAAAATAATTATTTTAATACGTGAGGCAATCTAGGTACAACATACTAGCCTATATGTTCAGAGAGTGAGAGAGATTGAAAGAGAGACAGAACAAGAAACAGAGAGAAGCAGAGAGATACAGAGAGAGATGCAGAGAGATACAGAGAGAACGAACGAACGAACTTACTTTATTTTCAAAGGGTTAAGAATTGGGCACGCAGGCCCGTCTAACATTCTGCCCTTCCTCTCTCTCTCTCTCATCATGTATACTGTATCCTTTCATTCTCACGTTTACTTTAAGCATTATTAAGGCATTTATCATTATAAAAGTAATATAACATCATACATTTGCAATAATCATCATAAATTAAAGTATGTTTTTAAAATAAAGAAAAAAAAATGAAAAATAAAGAATTACAAAAAAAATAATAAAAAAATTAATGAAAATGAAAAAAAAAAATAATAATAAATAAAAAAAATAAATAAAAAAAACACTGATAAAAATCGAATTCCTCATACAGTAAATTAGTTATTTGAGACATATTCAGAGGTGTGTTATAAGAACTCGTGAAATATTCAAACTGTCTGCTACTGAATGACTCAGGGACTCGGTGTTTTTTCCTATGCGCGCGATCTACTTTACAAGAGGTGAGCAGCTTTGAGTCTCATAGCAGATACTGCTGCAATGATAGGTTCATCAAGATGAGGTGGGGTAAACAGTTACTTTCCTCGCTGTCTTTGCGTCCTAAACTCAAGACCAGAATCAGACTAGGTAGATAGTTAGATAGACATATACGAAAGCAATTAATTTGCCAAGGGTTGAAAATTGGGCACAGTCCCCTCTTGCATTCTTCCTTCCTCTTGCTCATTTTTTGTTACTGTTATTCAAACATTCTCCAGCGTACTTTAAGTATTAGTTTAAGGGCAATACAACATTACAAGGTAGTATAACAGCATACATGCAGAGAGATGCAGAGAGATACAGAGCTAGAGAGAGAAAGAGAGAGAGAGAGAGAGAGAGAGAGAGAGAGAGAGCGAGATAAAATGAGATTATAGTTCAAAAATTGATGTAAAGAAACTTGTCAAGTCTGTAAAGTTAGATGGTCGAGGAAATGGAAGCTCTTAAGCTAATTCTTACTTCTTCGTACCTTCGAAAGGCTTTGAAAATCATCTTGAAATTCTTTCTATCACTGAGAGAACTACGAACGAACGAACTTTATTTTCAAAGGGTTGAGAATTGGGCACACAGGCCCGTCTAACATTCTGCCCTTCCTTTCGCTCACCTTTCATACTGAATTCATTTATTCTCGTATGCATTTTACATATCAATTTCAATTGTTACTGGGTATCCAGGTAGCTACAGAAACCACACCAGCAACAACATATAAATGCGTTGTTGATTCTGGTTTCCTGGAGGGGCACGGCTGCAATGGTGACTTCAAGCTCTATAGTACAGGGGTCGGCAACCCAGGAGCTTTTAGAATCTACTTTAGTATCACTGAGCCCTCTAAAGATCTACTATATATATTGCTCTACGCATATGTTTAACAATTCACGTCACAGTGGTGTCTAGTGGTGTCAGAATAGCTGTTTGATGGATGTGGCGTGTGTAGATGATGATCAATACTCGGGGTATGAATTAACACGAACGCCACTGGTTACAGTTCCCTGGCATTTAATAGAACGTTCACATACATGTCCTGGATATCACACATCTAGTCAACGTACTGAACTACCTACTTGGGTTAACACTGCCTGTAAGGCATAACGACGCCTGTACTTTATAGCTACCAGGCTGGAAATGCGTCTGCCTGACTCCTTCGTAGCTCCAAGGTGAAAATCCTTCACCTTATAATGTTCTCCGTGAACATGAAATTTCTGGCTCCTAACAGGAGCGTCTCCAGGCGAGAAACATATCGCCATTAATAAGATAACTAGATAGAATCTAATCACAGCATAAATAATCACTATAGTCACAAAAAACGGATCCTCTCAGTTCACAAAATTAACGAGCTTACAGCCCATAGCTTCCAAATCACAGAATACCCCGCTCAACTCGGCGGTCAAACACAGAATAATCCAGTCACACCAGACTTGTGTTCACTACATGCTTTCTCTCAACGCATGAACAAGTCACACCATGTTGACATAAAGTCAGACATTAACTCATAAAGCTGAGTTACACTTAAACAAGTGTTTACAACAGTTCAGTGACCCTTAACATCAACCACTATCATCATTCATACTCATGAAAATGTTCTGTGACAAGTGGAAAAGGGCTTTTCCAAATTAAAATTGATCAAATCTTATCTAAGGCAAAACATGCTTCAATATAGACTCAGCAGTCTTGCAATATTATCCACAGAACAGCGATGAAGCAAAAAAACTTAAACTACGACACAATTTTGAAACAATTTGTCAAAAAGAAAGCAAGAAATTTATTTAGAAGTATTTTTAACACGTCTTATGTCAAAATGTAGCAAATAAACAGAGATATTGTGTTATTTTGAATACAGTGTATAAAGCATGTATTCCTGTTTTAATCTGAAATAATCTTAAATCCAGGGGTCCCACAAAAGTGATCTAAACTCTTATGACCCCGTGTCCATAACTACTTTATAATTATACAACAATAATAATATTAGCAATATAAATTCTTAAAAATTGTTTTTACATTTTTATATTACAAAATTAATTGCTTAAGTTTTAAAAGCTGCGTAGTAAAAGTAAGAAAATTTTAGATTATAAATCACATTCAATCATCATCAAACTCCATAATTCTCGCCGTTTGTACGTCGGTCACATCTAAGGGATGCAATGGTGGTTGAAAGTTAGACATTAATTGTATTGTTTCCATTATATGTACTCTCCCAAAAATAGTAACACTCAACGAAGAAAAACCTGTGAATTGTGCAACGCAAAGTGAGTGACAGTGATATATGAATAAAATGTAAGTTTTTGATTGTTTCTTCAAGACAAAATTTTAATTTAAAGTATTGCAGACTTATTGTTGGAGCTACTCGCTGGAAATGAAACTGTTTATTGGAGCATATATACCATGATTTCTGATGATCCCAACGACGCAGTTGATTTCCTAACCGAGTTCCTTAACGAGCAATGCCCATCACGAATGCCACCGCAATTGCTGAAATTAAAGGTTGCTGCATGTATCATGCTATTGCGAAATCGGAACGCAAAAAAACGGACCTTTGAATGGCACGCGTTTGGTCACAAAAATCGTGCATCGGAATTCCATTGAAGCAGAAAATAATCACTGGTAGTTTAGTAATAAGGAAGAACGAGTCATAATTCCTTGCTTGAAAACTTGAAAGTTTTTGTTAAAAACACTTTTTATCAGGGAACATTCTTTGAAACAAATCCACGCAATTTCACAAAAAAAATGTTGTCATCAAAGAACTTTTATATTGAATTTAAAAATATTTTTAAAATATATTACAGTTTTTGAGCTACTTCCGTCGTTATTGACGGGTTATTGCTAAATATAAAAAGCTGCTAACTTCCCTTTAAAATGAAAAAAAATTATAAAATTATTTCCCGTAGGCACAAAATGTTGCTGGCTCAATTACGGCGTTGCGGTATTTATGTTTTGGTTTTTCTGATTTTTCTAGGGCATCATATCTTAAGACCTAACAGCATACCAAATTTCAGACTTCTAGGTAGCCTAGAAGTGGTAAAAAAATTTCGTGCGGACAGATGGACGGAAAATACGCTTATATATAATATATATATATATAACTATATATATATATATATATATATAATATATATTATATATATATATATATATATATATATATATATATATAATATATATATATAGTAGATCTTTAGAGGGCTCAGTGATACTAAAGTAGATCCTAAACTCTCCTGGGTTGCCGACACCTGTACTATAGAGCATGAAGTCACCATTGCAGCAGTGCCCCTCCAGGAAACCAGAATCAACAACGCATTTATATGTTGTTGCTGGTGTGGTTTTTGTAGCTACCTGTTTCACATGATAAGGTGACCAGTCTCATGCACAACCTCGTTTCAGTCGCTTCCGATGACCGAGAAAGCAGTAAGCATTTTCTATCTCTGTACCCTCACAGACCCCGGGGACCACCGGTTAACATGTTTGTACGTAACAAATATATACCGTATATATAAACGTATGCTGGTGTGGCCGAGCTGATAATAAACAGTCTATAAGGGCCTAGCCTCGCCTGGCTCAAAGGGGTTTCCTTAATAACAAAACGGAAAACGTCAACTCAACTATAATCCACAAATGCCGCAGAAAACTTTCCCAGCAAACTTAAATCAGCTAAACCACACAATGCAGCTGGATCACGTTTTTCAGTATTTATCAATCATCTTCATAAATCCATATGCCCGTCTTCAAACACATAGCCGTACTTGGGCGGTTAATCACACAAACCATAATTTATGCACACTGGGTATTAATGAACACATTGCTTTAACGCGTGGCTCAAGTGGGCCATACTACCATGTACATGACGCTGTCAAATCGCTGGTTCTATATGAACACCTTGAACACACTGGACGCTGTTTACTAGCCACACTTTTCAATTACATTTTGCAAAACACACGGCCGGACCTCAGGCCTCCACGGCCCGAAACTCCTCTTCCCCGACACAAGTCATCCAACAACATTCATCACGTCTCTGTTATCATTGATACATTTTAGTGCGCAAACGACTAGTAATAAACACTGTCCTCGTTTGCGCAGTTAAATTTAAAAATCATAACGTAAACATAGTACCCCCTCTTTTGAAGTGGGAACCAAAGGTTATCACCAAAGAGAAGAGCAATGCAACCCTGACACGACCAATGACCACATTCAAACGCACATAAAAATGGGGCAAAGAAAAACATCTAACTAAAATCTGCAAAATTAAAAACTAAACATACTAACTACCTATAACTAATGAATGTTCATTGTCCAAGAATCGTCACCCATGGGGAAATTATGAACTGGTAGAGCACGTAAACGATTCCCCGCGACATATTGCACGATCATCTCCATACGAACAGGATTGTGGTCGTCATATGTATCTCGATAGTATCCATTAAACCTCACGAAACGCAGCTAGGTATAAATAAATATAGACGTAGAAATATGAGTTGCCAACCATCAACATCGACGCATTTAGTCCAGATAAAAGAAAAATGTTGATTTCAGATGCACTAACATTTATAATTAAAAGAACACTGGTATCATGCATGCTATCCAGTGAGCCCCCCCATGATTAAGGACGGGAACCGATAATACACCATCCGCACAAACCACGTCATGATGTCTTTGGGTAAATGTACAATTCAACCATTTATAAAGCATCCCTTGGTACCGCCATCATACTTTCAAAAATTCTAGAGGAAGGTAGCGCTATAAGTGGGAAGATAACACCGAGAGATAGGACAGGAAAGAGTTTATCAGAGTGCACCATCATGACAAGAGACAGAAAACGTTGGAGATCCATTGCAGACGACCTTCGATGTCGAGATTGCAGCCTATGATGATGATGATGACGATGATGATGATGATGATGATCCAGTGTCATTTTTTTTTTCATGAGTCATAACAAGAAAGGGAGGATTGAAATGGTAGGATAAGATCCTTAAGGGGAACTGATAAAAGAACCAAACAAACAATAAAGGAAAAATAGATGAGAGGAAGACGCTAGAGTTGGATATAACATACAGTGAGAAAACAAGTTGATAAGCATTAAATAGCAGTTCAATCAATCAATACCATTTAGCTCCCCGAGGAGCATAGGCCTTCAACAAACACATGCCAAGTCTTCCTGTCCTGTGCCATCCGCTCAAGTTCTTTCCATGTTTTCCTCATCAATTTCACCTCTGTATCCAGTTCTCTTCTCCATGTGTTTTTGGTCTACCTCTGCCTCTCTTTCCCTATGGATTCCCAGAACAAGGACTGCCTGTGTAATTGCTATCAACAGGTCTCCTCAGTGTGTGTCCTATCCATCGCCAGCGTCTCTCTCTCTCAACTCTTGTTCCATTGCACTTGTCTGGTTCTTGTCAATCAATTTACCCACATTTGTACTTTGTCATACATTTCATTTCAGCCCTCCTATTCTGGCGCAAGCAACCCGTTTTTTATAAAAGGTCTGTAGCTTTTTGGTTGTTGTCTTTGTTGTTCTCCATGTCTCAGAGCCATACAATGAGACTGGCTTCACATTTGAGTGAAGATTCTTATTTTCGTGTTGGACTTTCGTGTGTTACCGGGGCCCGAAAGTGGAGCAAAGAATAGTAACACTGTACCCTACCATGCATGTTGTAAAAAGCGACTAAGGAGGGTTGGGCATGGGGCTGGTTACCCCATGCCGTAAAAAACTTGTTACCACAAAAACGTCAACAAACATGGGAAATAGCAGTTCCTGGTCTGGAATTCCCAGGGTAAGAAAAATAGAGGGAAAACCAAAAAAGACGTGGAAAAGATAACTGGCTACAGACATGAAAGGGATAAAGGCAAAGGTAGTCTCATAGCACAAACTGCTGAAAGGAGTGAAGTGTTTGAGACTTCAACATACTAGGTCCATCTTTTCATGAGGTGGGGGTGACAAGGTCCCATCCTTTGCCTTCCATGATTTAAGAACAGAGAAAGGTATCCATTCACAGCTGGATAGACTGGAGCGTGACGCTTCACGGTTTGGATCCTGGAAATCGGTTACTGTGCCGCGATAGAAAGCGCTCTGACCGCTTAGTCAATCGAACGCTCCAAAGGGTTACAGAGGACCTGGAAATACACAAGAAGGCTTGGTGTCTTATTGTTGAGGAACTATGTTTCACAGGGAGCTAACATTTATTTATTAATAGATTCATTGATAATAATTTATCGACTTTTGTACTCCTCTTGGTATTCGATGGGAGTACATTCAGCCCCCCTCAAAAAAAAAACCACTCTAAAAATATGCGTCATTGTCATCGTAATAATAATTTTTGAGTTTCTGCTTGAACACTTTTTTGCCAATAAATCATGGCAACCAATGTGCATTTGGAAAGGCATTATCGCTTCTTTTGTATCAGCTATTTTAAGAAAAGCATAAACCGTTACAATTTTGTTTACATGTGGACAGCAGAAAGTATTGCGCTTAATAAAGTCTTCGGAAATTTGCAACAGACATGAATAGATTCTACTAAGCTCATATTTTGAAGATTAGCATGCCAAAATTTAATAATCCTAATAAAAAAAGTTAACTTGAAAATCCAACAAACGCTGCGCTCGAATCTCCTCATTACGTCTTTTCAACATTCGCACGGAACAATCGAATCTCGACAAATTAATGGGAAAATAATAGTTTCGTCTTCAGAGTATCTGCATTCTGATTGCTGATCAATACATTACTAAATATTTATACTTTCGTTTTCCAAACGTAGTTTTTGTCAGTAGCCTCCTTACTAATTAGGCTTAATAAATTTAGTTAATAATTTAATTTAGTATATTTGTAGGACCACACAAAGTGTTAAAGCCACCGACGAATGGGTGCCGAAATTTTGAACATTCGAACATGGTATTCAAAACTTTGTTTTATATATAATGAGTTCATCAGGGGGAAATCAACAGCGCTCTGTCTCGACGGGTAAGACGTTAGAAGAACGCAGCCAGGAGTCAATCCACGGTGCTGAGTACATTCAAGTTGATCTGCCTGATGATGATCTCACACACTTCTTGGACGGGAAGAGAGATTCAATCAAGTTTCCACCTGTCAGTGCAAAGGGGCTTTGGGAACAGCTGGACAAAGCCTTTGGCAAAAGAGTTGGATAACACCTGAAGCAGATAACTTTGGAGAAGAAGCTGGAAATCTTTGGCGACATAATATATCTGCACTGTCGCAAAGTGTTCGAAGTCAGGGAGGCAAGGGAAGGTAACCCACCGCGGAAAAGTAGAAGACAAATTAAAATAGAAGAAATCAGAAAACAGAAGAAGCATGCCCAAAAACTGTTCAAGAATGCAGTTGCCACATAGAAGGAAGGTTTACGACAGGTTTGGGAGCACTTGAAAGGCCAATATAATGCCCTTTGTAGAGCAGAAAGGTTGGTCAGGAAGAGAAGGAAGACTCGAAGGGATAGGGAAAGATTCTTCAGGGAACCCTTCAAGTTTGCCAAAGAAACTATTTGAGCAGCCCCGATCAGTGGTACGCTAAACATCAGGAAAGAAGATCTGGAAGAACACCTTAGAATGACATATTCAGATGGTAGCAAAGATGAGCCGCTCAGCAACATGGCAGGCCTTAAATGGCCGAGTAAGCCGGGAGCTGAATTTAACACCAAGCCCCCAACGGTGCAAGAGGTAGAAAGCATTGTCCAGAAAGCTCGGTGCAAGTCAGCTCCAGGTCCTAATGGTGTTCCATATGTTGTTTCTAAGAGATGCCCTGAGGTGCTCAAACGACTGCTGCGTTTACTGAAGAATGCGTGGAAAACCCAGCTTGTAAGCAAGGAATGGAGAAAGGCGAACGGAGTCTACATCCCGAAGGAACAAAATTCCACAGACATCAGTCAGTTTAGGCCAATCTCACTACTTAATGTGGAAAGGAAGATATTCTTCTCAGTGATGGCGAAAAGGCTCACTACATACCTCCTGGCAAATGGGTACATTGACACTACCATTCAGAAAAGAGGTATCCCAGGTACACCAGGATGTCTAAAGCATACCACAATGATCTGGGAAGCAATCCAAAAGGCAAAGTCTGACAGAACAAACCTCCATGTAATCTGGTTGGATCTAGCAAATGCTTATGGATCCGTTCCACACCAGATGTTGTGGCAGGCCCTAGAAATGTATCATGTTCCACAAGAGATTGCAGCAATGCTGAAGCTGTATTTTGCAGGTTTTTCTGTCAGATTTTCAACCAGAGAGTACACAATGAAGTGGATTGGCCTTGAAGTTGGAATTGCGATGGGATGTACCATCTCTCCGATACTATTCGTGATGGCCATGCAGGTAATCCTCAATGCGGCTGAAGGAATGGCTATAGGTCCAAAGCTCGGTGGAATGTGTCACATGCCACCGCTCAAAGCATTCATGGATGACACAACAATTCTGACATCAGATGAACATCAGGCCCGGAGGATGTTAACACGCCTGGATGAACTAGTCAGCTGGTGCAGAATGAGCTTCAAACCCAAGAAGTCGAGAAGCCTATCCGTCAGGAAAGGGAAGATAGCAGAGGTCATCTTCATGGTTTCCAACCAGAGAATCCCTACTGTCATTGAGGAACCTGTTAAAAGTCTTGGCAGGGTGTACGATGCCTCATTAAAAGACTCGAAGGGAGTGCAACAGACAATAGAAATGGCAGGCAGAGGGCTACAGATCATAGACCAAAGCAGACTCCTGGGAAAATTCAAACTGTGGTGCCTCCAGTTCATGTTGATACCTAAGTTGCTGTGGCCACTGCTTATATATGAAATAAGCACAAGTACAGTGGAAGCTATAGAGCAGAAGGTCAACAAATTCACGAGGAAATGGCTAGGGGTACCACCAGGTCTGTCAGATGTAGTTTTGTACTCCAAAAAGCCAAAACTTCTGCTTCCCTTCAAGTCAGTTGTTGAAGAGTACAAAGTTGGAAAGGCAAGGCTTGCAATGTTGCTACGCGAGTCAGCAGATGACGTGGTTAAGTCCATTCAGCCCACACTGAAAATGGGAAGGAAGTGGAGAGTGGAAGAAGCTGCTGTTGATGCTGCCCAAGAGTCGCTCAAACTGAGGGAGGTAATCGGATACACACAAACGAATAGACGGAGATTTGGTCATGGAGACATCCGCTGGTGGTCCAAGGCATCAAAGCAGGGAGCGCAGAGACATGGTAGTTCAGGAGATACGAAGAGCTGAGAATGATAAGAGGTTGCAAAAAGTAGTGCAGCAGGCCCAACAAGGCCAATGAACTACATGGGAAGGAGCCCTGCAGAGGTCCTTGACATGGAATGATTTATGGCATATGGCACCTCTTAGGCTCAGCTTCGTTGTTAGATCAATGTATGACCTGCTGCCGTCGGCCACAAACCTTGTGAGATGGGGAAAGTCGGATGATGAGCAGTGCCCCCTGTGCCAGGGGAGGCAGACACTTGAACACGTACTCTCTGCGTATAAGGTGTCATTAGGGCAAGGGCGATACACTTGGCGCCACAACAAAGTGCTAAATGAGCTTGCTGCGACAATAGACCTGGCAAGGATGAAGGCGAATAGCAAAGCCAGGCTGAGCACCACAAATACATACTTTCTGAGGGCAGGAAAGTCAGCACAACCCAAACCGAGTAAACCAGGTAGCAGTTTACCATTTCTTCTTGACTGTGCAAACGACTGAGAGATGGGAGTAGACCTACCTGGACGAGGGGCATATCCAGAAAGTATCATAAAATCGCGGAGACGGCCGGATATAATGCTTCATTCTTCAGCATCGCTTCAGGTTATACTGATTGAACTGACCGTGCCATTTGAATCCAGATTGGACGAGCAACATTCGTTCAAAGCGGCCAAATATAATGATCTGGCCGCGGATCTGAGACACGATAGGTTCACTGCAAGCGTCCTGGCTGTTGAGGTGGGCGCAAGAGGGCTCGTGGTTGCATCAGTGTATGATTTATTGAAACTGTTGGGGCTGAGGGGACAGTCGAGAACAAGGGCACTGAAGAGGCTTAGTGAAACTGCCGAAAAGGCATCGTGCTGGCTGTGGAACAACCGCAATGGGCTATGGAAAGCGTGACAGTAAACTCTGCGGTACAGAAAACACCAGGAATTTTTTCTAAGTCCACAGTACGTTGAGTTTTTTTTTTCATTGTACTGATGAAAGGGTTGTGACTGACGAGCAACAGGCGGTGTATTTTATAAGAGGTGTTAGGCACAGAATTTCAGTTGCATGAGCGCCGTGGCTAGCCTCGTCGGCTTCGCGCAGGTGTATCCGTGTCTGTCCCTAGTTGTGTGCGACGGAACGAACGGAGTAATTTGTCTTCTCTTTGTTACTTTCACAATTGCCTCCACGGCTGGCGGAGTTGTGGATTTTAAAGTTGCTACCGGAGTGAAATGGGTTTCATTTTCCATACAAGACAACAGGAGGCTGAGACACTTGGTAGTTCATGACCCATGTGGGCCCGCCCACCTTAGAGTGTAAAGGAGTAATACTGGGCCGAAAACACTTGCCCGATGGGGGGACTACTTATGATGATCAGATTGCCTCCTGTTGTATCGCTCTGTAAAGAGTTTCCTATCATCATCTTCTTATAAATATATACTGAAGCACATTAAAAACGCACCACCTGTATAATCCAGGAACAGAGTGTGAAATGTAAATATAAATGTTTACTAGTTTACATATGTGGAATCTTTATTCATTTTCCTATGAATCCATGCTGGTCATTAATTTGTACATTTGATTGTTATGAAATTCATTGCATTCTGTGCAGGCAAGGGAGAAAACCAAAAATGCAACCAAGAAAAAAATTCATTCACACTATCCTCAGTATCTGGTATGTCCACTGTGTGCTTGCAAAAAAACTTGGCAGTGGCTCCGCATGGAACGCTCAAGTCTCTGAAGGAAATTCCGGGGAATCAAGTCCCATTCACGTGTAAGAGCAGCTTCGAGCTGTTAATGATTCTGCGTCCAAGCTCGTCCCACAGATGTTCTATAGGGGACATGTCTGGTTATAGGGGCAGGCCAATCAATCGTCCTCACACAATGTTCTGCTGCTGTAGATATTGCTGCGTAATGCATGCGGTGTGCGCATGTGCGTTATCCTGCTGGAGAAGCTGCAAGTCTGGATAATTTGTGAACGCAGGAGCAACCAATGCATCCAGAACCTCACCTCGATATGTCCACACAACATTAACATTTCCACGGAAGACGTGAAGAGGCAAGCGATGGTGAAAACTGAATCCTCCCCAAATGTGAATACTGCCACCATCCAAATCGGTTGTCCTGACGAACATCAGCAATCTGCAAAGCGCTCTCCACACCATCGCCAAAGCCGCATACGTTCATCAGCAAAGGATATGTTTGATTCTGCTCTCTAGGACAGCATTCCATTGCAGTCTAGTCCATCTGACATGTTGCTCTGCCCATTGCAGGCGCTGCTGACGATGTCTGTGAGTCAAGTTTGGCCCAACATAAGGTCGTCTTGCAGTAAGGCCTGTATCTCTGAGTCGTCGTATGACTGTCATTCGAGAGACTTGCCCACGTCTACCCACTATTGCTCTTGCAGTTTGACTTGCCGGGAGAGAACGATTCCTTAGGTGACTCAGCACAATATGACGATCTTGCGCAGGGGTAGTAACTCGTGGTTGGCCACTCCGAAGTCTATCCCGGGCACTGCCAGTGGTTCCATAACGTTCATTGAGACGTACAATAGTGCTGTGGTGGCAATTCATCCTTCTGGCAATGGCCCGCGAGCTCATTCCGGTCTCCAACATACCAATGGCTCGTTGGCGGTCGTTTTCAGATAGTCGTGGCATTTCAAGCACATGTACTGGGTGTTTTATCTCAACGGCCTTTTTATACCGAGTATACTGCCACAACGCGTACACATTTTCAGGGTCATAGCTGTTGGGAATCGTGTTGCACGTGTAACTTTCATTGTTTTCATGTAGTCTGTACACAAACCCGTGGGTTGAATCATGCACTTTCCATTCCAGCAGCCATTCGCTCTCTACCTCATGACAAACACGGGGAAAATCCATTCCCACACTTTTTTTTCCCAGCTTCTCGGCATCAGTATATATAATAGTGGTGCGTTTTTTTTTTAATTTGTGTCCAGTTTATATATATATATATATATATATATATAAATATATATATATAATATATATATATATATATATATATATATATATATATATATATATATATATATATATATATATATATATATATATATATATATTAGAACATGGACAAGTTGTAAAGATTTATAGTAAACAATGTAACCTACACCACAAAGTTCGTAAAGGGTGTATATGGAGAGTGGGCGGAGGGCCGGTTGCGTCAAGAATGTAAACGCTAAAAGTCACAACAAACACTTCCACAACTTAAACAAGTCATATCCGAATCAAGTAATTCAACTCAGCCATCCAAATGTGAATGGAGTGTGTGTCTCTAGGAGGATAGTAATACCTCTCTCTGAAAGCCGACACAGGAGTCAGGACTGCTGACATCATCTCCTCCATTCCACCCTTGGCAAAGTCTCCAGACTGGACACCTGAAATGTTTCGAAATCACTAAACGAGGAGGAAAACCGAGTCGGTGACAGGTAGGAAACTTCTAAAAGTTCAAATCCGAGGACTATTCTTGAATAAGATAATTGGAACAGATAAGATAAGAAGTTAAACACAAGAGAAAATAGTGTGCTATCCTCAGGGTGCAAGGAAGACTGCGATGCCCCTCATTAATGAAGTGGTAGCTCTTAAGCTGTCGAAGGAAAAGCAGACGACACACCTATAGAAATGGAAAGGAAAAAGACAGAAGAATGACCAGAAACAAAAACATCGCTACAACACGTTATTTAAAAAAAAAACCTGTCGAATGCTAAACATGCGTTAATCGTCGCCAGTTAATGACAAAAGAAAGAATTTGTAAAAGAAGAATTCCACACCACATGTACATGAACTGTCCAAGAATTTAAATAATGATTGAATAGTTATGTTATGTTTGTGAACTGTCAAAGATTCATAATAAAATGATACGACGAATGGTAAATAATTTCAGAATGTATAAAATGTTTAATCACACACTGGTCAAGAAATAATCGAAATATTTTACAACGAACAACTAAGAGTTTAAGACACACGAGGAATAGATCAATAATATCACAAACATGTCAGTTATTAATCAAAGTTCTTTAACCTGAGTGCCTGCACCTGCGAACCCCTGTGGTGTGTGTGACCCGACACTCTGGGTGTGCGAGATACGCCAGGATATTTATAATGAAATGGCGAATTATGATTAACTACAATAAGGGTACAAATAATAATATAATATAAATTCTTTAAAGCGCCAAACAGTACGGGCGCTACATAAGGCTTAGGACAAAAACCAGTGGCACTCCAGGTTGAATTCAGTGGAAATGTGACGTGCCAAATAAAAATCCTCCTCTTATCCCCCTCTTGCACATTTATATTAAGCCCCAACGTTCTTTTCCTTCTCTTATTATAATTGTTCCTTCTGAGTGTTGCACAATTTTTTAGGTTTTTTTTTTTTTTTCTCATTTTTGGTCCTTTCTTCTTTTTTTTTTCCTTTTTTTTTCCGCTTACCCCCTCAGGAACCCAAGTGAGGGCGCCTGTAGTGGTAATTCTGTTGTTTTTTTGCATTCGTAGGACATGACCGATATAAATGACCATCGTCATTTTTTCCTTATATAGTCCCCCGGAGACATATTTCCCTGCCTAGAGTCTTTCTCCTTTATTTGTACGATTAGTCCTTGAAAATTCTTATTCCAACTGATGTTTCATGAGTTTTCTAAGACATTTGTTTTCTCGAATGTAATTCATGCTTGTTTCTCCAATGATTTTGTTATTTCGCAACTCTCACAGCCGTATGTTAACACGTGAGATAACATTTGAATTAAACAGACGAAGTGCTTGGAATGTATATATTCAATGATCGTAATTTCCAATAGTTAGATAATCTATTGAACGGCGCTAGCAGCCAAAGCAATTCTATATGGAT
>JAMPIV010017581.1:0-52500 GCA_024509875.1 Oreohelix idahoensis
CGTTCCAAGTATCACGAGATGTGCATTTTTTCATCCACCAAAGATTACGGCAATTGGCGACATCTGAGATGAGCGATGAGATATGTATCGAATTTGGACATCAGACGACATCAATGCGTGACATATCGTACTAGGGGTAGCAAGGCAGGTGCGGAATTCATAAAAGTGACCGAAAGGCATTGATATTCCTTTGGAAAAGGACCCCTAGAGCGGTGTAGGAAAAAAGCAGTAAACAAAACGGTTTATTTGGCGTGTTCGGATAGGTGGGGGAAAAACTTTGCCTAAATATCCTTAGACAAATGAAATCGAGTTTAGTAAAGAAGGTGAGAATTCGATAGTCCGTAAGTAGCTCTTTCTAGTAAAGGCATAGGTTCAGCATATCGAATATTTAAGGTCTCTTGATCTTTTTCAATTTGCGATAAATGGGCCCAACGCAAAGACGTATGTTTAATGTCTTTTTTTCGTTACTAACTATAACCATCGTGTCGTCGGCGAAGAAATATGCTGATGTGGATTCGGTTTTCAATAATTATTAAAACCACTCTATCCAATCAAGTTGCACTATCAAACTCAATTAATCTAAAACCCTCTTTTCCTCCTACTCTGGCGATATCATCGAAAAAATGTTAGAGTCGGGAATAGCGGAGAATTAACGAACTGAGTCCCTGACCTCTTTAAATAGGGACCATGTATGGTCCAGTAAAAGACGTATGAATGATCATGTTATCAATGTTTGGGGGAATGACATCCAGTAGTTTGGAACCAGAGAATGTCAGTAAAACCCATATCCCTGAAAAACAAATTGGTTTCTAATAGCCCAAAGACCGTTACAAAATAGTAAAGAAACTTTGTTTTTTTCTGAGCTCATGTTTACTGCCATTCTCAAATGGACATATAATTTATCTGGAGAAATTGCAAGAGATCATACTTTCCAAGCGATATTCATTAGAGATGAAGAGAATAATTTCAGACAGATTTGGAAAAAAGGTAAAAATCTTTACACATCCCGAAGAAACATCTCGTTTCGTCATTTTTCCCCAATCCCCTCTCATCCTGTAAGTTAACTACTGGGACAGAAAGATGAGATTGAGTACTTGTCCCCATGTTAATTGGAACCTGGTGAAAAAATCGTCACGTTGCGAGCCTGGAAAAAACAGGTTGTTGATAAAAAATAACCTTCAGACAGACATCTAATATGGACTGTTTCATGTGGAAGAGAAATTCCGTGGAGACATGTTTGATAATTGTGGACTGGAAGGTTAATTTTTACGCTTTCCCCCCGTCAATGAAGCATCGACGTGATATATAGAATCCAAACATCGGTTTAATCGGAAACCATTTGCGATATTATATATCGTACGGGTGTGGGAGGGAACCCTTTTCACCAAGAAATGAGACACCAAAAGTCTATCTATTTACCCTACAAGGTAGCAAGACAAATAACCCTTTTTTGTCCCATCCCCTGCGGACAAAGTTTGACAAGCAAACATCTTATTTATTTTATTGGCGCAAATTTCCCCTTGCCTTCCTGTTATTTTTCGCGTCAAATTCCCAGACATAAGGCCAAGCATGTTCGCCCCAATTTGCATGAGCTTCAATAATCTTGTGTCTAAGTTGCGAACATTTTTGACATATTTCCCATAAGAGGATTATTGATGTGTGTTCCATCGTGAAAATACACCCCCAGATCAGCAAGTTCATTTTTTATAAGATCATCAATCAAAGTTAAGGACATAGGACCTCGCGGTTTCGCGCCAAAGACAAGTTCAAAGGGAGAAAATCCTGTATGTTCGTTGGCGACCTCTCTATATGCAAAGAGAGCCGCGGGTAAATGGTCGGATAATATTTCTGCTGGAAATCCCAGACGAGAAAATATTAACCAAAGAGCATCTGCGACATCAGCAGTAGTTATGCTCTTTAGAGGAACAGCCTCCGGCCAACGTGTGCACATATCAACACACGTCAAAATAAATTGGTGTCCTCTAGCAGACTTTATCTTAAATGGACCAATGATGTCTATCGCCATTTTTTGAAATGGCCGAATGGGAATGTCTGCAGCCTGAATAGGTGCATCATGGCGTGGACCTCTGGATTTAATCTCTTGACATACTTTACAAGATCGACAATAGATTCGTATGTCCTTATTCACCGCAGGCCAAAAGAAAGATTGAAGAACTCTAGCTTTAGTACGGGAAAAACCCATATGTCCAGCACACTGCGAATCATGAGCGTGCTGTAAAATTTTAACTCTCATATTTTTAGGCACAAGGATTTGAGAATGAATGGACTTAGCGGAGTCTTGTACCATACGTACAAGTACGCCATTCTTCAACGTAATCCAAGATTTACGATTAGTATCCTTGTTCGGATCACCTTTTGTTGCCAGAGTAAAGAATTTCTTTAGAGTAGGATCATCTTCCTGCTGTTTGATAAAGGAATCGTGGGAAATCTCCAAGGGATCATCTTGGATCTGCGCATCATTATCTTCAGAATGTGAAGATTGTGGCATATTGAGAGCTTGAGCCCTAGTGATTACTGCATTAGCAGATTGCATATTAACATTTTCCCAATTAGAAATTTGCTGTGGAGTGCATTCTTTCACTCCATGAATGCGACCGATGATAAGATCAGCGATCGGATTCGGCAAGAGACATGCTTGCACCTCTCCTGTAAAGAAAGGCGTAGCAATATTGATAATGGCAGTGGAGTACTTCTCCAATGTGCCACCAAATGTTACACATTTGACTATATTGCCTGTAGCTCGAGAAGGATTTACGAGTGATTGCCTCACTCCAATTGTAGTGCACCCCGAGTCGAAAAAGAATTGATACCGGAGTACCATCTATTAGGCCCCTATTAAAGACAAGAGCACCCCTTCCATTATGCGCAATTGACGCATGGAGAGCGGGAAGTGGGGGACCGCAGCTTAAAGTAGACACTGTGGTTGGATCGAATAATGTTTTGCATTGCGAACACTCAGATGCTCTAGCAAAATCAAAAGCGGAATTCGCTACACTATTGGAGTCTTTTTTATCATTATTCTGATTATCGGTGTCGTGGAACTCCTGTTGTGCAGAGTTAGCCTGGTAATACGATTTACCATGTCTTTTGTGTTGTGATCTACCTCGGTTATAATTGTCTCTATAATTATTATTGCCTCTGTTATAACCCCTATTTGGGTTTGAATCATAATATTCATGATCATAATCATCATGCTCATTATATTGAGTATCCCTGTAATATTGTTTCTTTTGTCTCCATGAAGCACTTGGGTAGTTCCTATAGCTACTCCCTTTCCGAGAATTTCTAACATTATGGGCACCCCTCGCGTGTCGAGGACTATCAGCCCGATTCCAGTTCTTCGAAGAAGAACTCTGATTTGAGTGGTTATCTTGGTTTTGATACTTATTCCAATTAACCTTTTTATCAAATTTATTTTTAGCTCCTTGGAATTTGTGTGAGTAATTCTGATTATATTCTGTTGCCGAAGCAACTGGCATACTCTCTTTAATGTTAGAGTTACTAAGAATCATGTCAGGGTGTGCCGTGGCATACTGGTCACAATATTCTTCCATTTGCTTTATTGTACTAGGTTTACGCTCATGTAAGAACTCTAGGAATGATTTATTTACAGAAGACATGACCTTGTCTCTTAGTAATAAATCCGTAAGACCATCAAATGTTTTCTCTGTTTTGGATAATTCAATCCATCGTGAAAGTGTAATTCGTGCTTTTGAGATGAATTCTGAGAATTCTACACCTACCTCAGGTCTCATTGTTTTAAACAAAAGACGATAACCTTCTTCAGACAGCTGATATCTCTTTATCAAAGCTGCCCTAACAGCATCATAATTATCTTTGTCGGCCTCTTCAACAAAATATAACTTACTCAGAGACTCCCCTTTTAGATTTTCAGACAACTGATTCACATACTGTGATTTGTCAACATTATGAGATCGACAAGCCCGTTCAAATCTAGAAAGCCAAAATGTTATGTCATCACTGGTAGGGTTAAACGCTGGTACCTTGACCTTGTACACAAAGGGTTTACCATTACCACCAGATGCCTGATTAACATTACTCATACATGTCAATTTTAATTTCTCTAATTCAAACTCATGTTCTCTTATTGCTTTTCTCTCTTCAGCTTCTCTATCTAATCTTCTCTGTTCTGCAGCAGCTTCTAATTTTTTCTGTTCTGCAGCAGCAGCAACTTCTCTTTTTTTCTGTTCTGCAGCTTCTAATTTTTTCTGTTCTGCAGCAGCTTCTAATTTTTTCTGTTCTGCAGCAGCTTCTAATTTTTTCTGTTCTGCAGCAGCTTCTAATTTCTTCTGTTCTGCATCAAATCTCCTTTCCTCCACTTGCATCTGCAATTTCTTAAGTTCAGCAGCAGTATCAGCTTCTTTTTCTAATCTTTTTTTCTTCAGCTATTGCTTTCCTTTCTTCTGCAGCAGCTTTTTTTTCTTCTATTTGAAGTTTTCTCTCCTCAACCGCAGCTTTTTTTTCTTCAACAGCAGCAGCAGTTTTTTTCTCTTCTGCAGCTAATGCTTTGTCATATTGAGCAACAGCCCATTGTTCTAAGTCTTTTCCAGTCTTATCAAGAGATTTTCCTTGAGCAATAAAATAATCTAATGTAGACATATTGTCTTCTTAAATCAGAAACCTGAAAAAGTAAATAAATTACCCTCTTTCAAGTTAATGGGAGACAAGTCTATACCTTAGACTTAGTCTTAGTCCAAACTTGTATGGTTTATAATAACCAATGATAACTTGAGTACCTGTGGACAACAATAATTGTATCTCAAATACTGTGGGGGACAAGCCTTACAAAGGTCTTGTATACCTCAATGTAATCAAAGATCACTTGAGTACCTGTGGAAAAAAAATATTTCCCTTTACCAATCACTTTGGGAGACAAGCCTTATAAAGGTCTTGTATACCTCAATGTAATCAAAGATCACTTTAGTACCTGTAGAAAAAATATTTCCCTTTACCAATCACTTTGGGAGACAAGCCTTACAAAGGTCTTGTACATTTTGTTTTATAACAATAACAATCAGAAAGTACTGATCTGTACTATACTATCAGTGTATACCACTATACGTCATATGTCAACTAAAGACATTACAAATGACAAACAAGAAAAGACAATCTGAAAACATTTGCAGAGATCAAATTAAATCAAATAGGAGAAATGAAAAAAAATGATCACAGAAACCGTGATGATAACTGCCATAAGATAACAAGACAAATAACGCCACAGTGTATAAACATAAGGGTGTAAAAAACTGAAATGAAAGAAAAGATGAGACCTACAATTATACAAACAAATCAAACAAAACTAAGGAACACAAAAAATGTTACAAATACAAATATGAAACAGTCGTCACAACTAACCAAATATTTGCAAACTATGTTGCATGCAAATTTCAATTAAGAAATTGCTCCCTATCGAACGCCAGAACAAGACCAATATCACTCGGTATTTCCTGTTCTAGTCACCACCCATCCAGGCCCGCAACATATAAACCCCTACACATATAAACAAATAACATGTAAGCATAAATAGCATATAGCATACAATATCATTTATGTCATGAATGGAATGTGTTGCAGGTATAGTGTTGTAAAGCAGGCACAGTTTATTTTAATACTAATAACTTGCCACTTTATTCAGTAATAGATTTAATTTTAAACTATTACACTGTCAATTTTTCTCTGTTGAGCATCTGAAGAACCAACGATGAACTATGCACTTTATGTTCAGCAACACTGTGATTCTTCTGTACGTTGAGAAATGTCAACAATATTGCTCCAGATATTTTCTACACTTGATACCACTGTCCTGTGTAATACCGTCTGTACAGCGAAAAACTGTCAACAAGCGCTGACCTAGATACAGCATCCTATCGGTAATACAGGTCAAGCTGACATCGACCGTATAGCTGTCCTACTGGTGTTGATGTGTTCAAACAAATGTTCTTTCAGCTGTAAACTGAGATTCTCAACACAAAACTGCGTAAGCTGGACCCAGGAATCTGGCTCGCCACTGTAAAGTCTTTGTTCTTTCCACTCTGTAAAGTTGCTTTCACACACACACACTGTAAAGTATCAGTCTGTCTGCTCTGTAAGGAAGAGTGGTGTGTTGTTGAGATCAGGCATGCTCCAGTCTACCCAGCTGTAAATGGGTAACTCACCCTAGTCCTGAGTTAGGGAAGGCAAAGGCTCCAGGGGAAGCAGGCCCTAAACTTGGTCACTTCAGCCGACGCAGGATGGTGTATGTATAAAGTAGAAGTGTAGAGTGTGATTACCGCGAATGGTGTACTGTTCGTGTGCTGACCAATATAACCACTCACACTTGTGTCTACAAGGCACCAATGCAGACTGCTGGAATCTTAGTTTACTCAATTTATTCAGACGTACACACTGGGACATACGAGTACATCATGGTTCGTTGACATATCAATTTGTAGGTATACATAGCAGATCTGAAGTCATGACACATTCAGAAATAATGGGCAGTACATCAAAAGTTCAATGTCATGATACATTATGGCCACATCCCCCTATCTGACTAAACGCGTCAGTGAAGGGCGGATCGATAAATAACCAAAGTTACTTGACGTCCATAGTTTGTAGTATAGATTATGAAACCACGAAAAGGGGGTTTCTAGCAAGATTGAGATCTCCCTGTCACTGTCCGATAATAAGATAAATAATCTGTTCTCTTGGCAGTGATCAAAACATATGATGACTGAAATCCAACATGGCTGCCTCCCTGAGTTGTCGTTCACTCATTCATAGGAAGGAGAATATAAGCCAGAGTTAATTTATAATGGGTATATAAAGGATTTCATAAATGTTTCCATACAGCTCTACGGTGATCAGTTAATTCCACGTAGCCATAACCGCTGCAGGAAAATCTGTCATCTTCGTCGATACCAAACACGACACTAGCATAACGAAGCACCAAAAGTCAAGCTAGGCCTAACCGACGAGAGATCATCAAAAATAGGAGCTGGGTTTACCTGGAGTCCGAATCATCTATATACTGACATAAGGAGAGTCTCTAACACAAACTATCGTAGAGACACCATCTCCTTCAGAAGAAAAACCACGTCGTAAGACATTTTTTTCTGACGAAAGGACCAGCTCTTGAAAAACGTACCCCGCCATTTGTAAGCAGTACATCGGAACTCATCACGACTTGTCAAGACAACTCATACTTCCGCTAGCAAGAATCTAGTCCCTCCTACCCATCCAAAATATACAATATAGGACTGATTCTACTTGTACTAATAATATGTAATACATATGAATTCAGGCCATAAACACAATAAGCAAATTAATATATTTTCTGGCCCTAAAAAATAAGTACAAACGCAAGCGCAATATCCTTGCGCTGGATCAATATCCAGAACGATTACTCCTATAATCAAAAGTGTGAATCAAACATGGATTATCTCGCTTTTACCATAAACAGCATTTTCATACACAAATAAATGAATGTCTATATTTTTCCCATATTAAATAGCCATATCGATTTTTGTAAAATGTGCGTCAAAATATGCACGCAACAGATTACCACACCCCTCGGGAAAAAAAAAAATGGTACATTTTTTTTTTGAAATACATCTAGGAGCAACATACAATAGGCTCACAACGCAGCAATAACAATGCGCAGATGATAAGCATAAGTTTTATGACCTTAGAGAAAGTACTTCTCTAAGTATAAATATTTCCAGAGAGGTGTCACCAACGCATACTACAATATTAGCAATGACACAATTTCCACATTAGTTTATACATAAATTCCATCTAAGATATCTTAACATCATGATCATCAAAGACGAAAAACATTGAAAGATCAGCGGTGAATACATATCAATGAACCGCTAAGTGGTGTTACAATCAATATATGATATATTACATATGTGTACACATTTCAACATAGAAACAACTGTATCAAAGTTGTATAACAGTTATGAATCATGTGGGCATCTAGACAAAATATCTGCCATCACATTTTCTGACCCACGGATAGCTCGCACCGAAAAATGAAATGGCTGTAGAGCAATCGCGTATCGCGTTGATCTCGCGCTCTTCAGATTTCTACTCTGAATAGCCGTAAGAGCTTTCTGGTCAGTTTCCACAATGAAATGCGCGCCCAGAAGAAATCTTTGCAGTTTAAGGATTGACCAAACCATAGCCAATAATTCACGGTCTAGGACCGAGTAATTCTTCTCTGCGGCATTTAATTTCCGAGAAATATACATCACAGGATGCAGAGTTCCAGAGTACTCTTGCATTAGTGCAGCTCCAATCCCGGTGGATGAAGCGTCACTACGAAGAATAAATGTCTTATCCTTAGAAGGCAATACTAGGATAGGTGAAGTAGAAAACATAGTTTTAACCTTATCCAAAGAGGATTGACATTCTTGAGTCCAATGGACTACATTAGGAGACCCTTTCTTTAGCAAGGAAGAAAGAGGTGACATAATGGAGGACAGATTCGGGATGAATCGTCCATAAAATTGTATTAGACCTAAGAGACTTCGTACTTGCTTTTTAGTCTTAGGAATAGAAATGTTAAGTATCTTACTTGTATTATGGTCTTCTGTTTTTAGGAACCCATGACCAACACGGTGTCCTAAGAAAGATATTTCGCTAAAACCAATACATGCTTTCGATGGTTTCGCTGTCAGGTTATGCTCGCGTAAGATAGACAATAGTTCATTTATACCACTATAGTGATCGTTCCAAGTATCACTGAAAAGACAGATGTCATCAAGATACGCAATGACATCTGAGCGATGAGATAGGATTCGACGCATCATGCGTACAAATGTAGCAGGGGCGTTCATAAGACCGAAAGGCATGAAATTCCATTGGAATAGACCCCTAGGCGTCGAAAAAGCAGTAAACGGTTTGGCGTGTTCGGATAGTGGAACTTGCCAATATCCCTTAGACAAATCGAGTTTAGTAAAGAAGTGAGAATTCGATAGTCTCGTAAGTAGCTCTTCTAGTAAAGGCATAGGTTCAGCATCGAATTTAGTCACTTGATTCAATTTGCGATAATCCACGCAAAGACGTATGTTATTGTCTTTTTTTCGTACTATAACCATCGGCGAAGAATATGCTGATGTGGATGGTTCAATAATTTTTAACTCTATCATCTCATCTAACTCTTTCTCTACCTGTGCTTGAAAATGTATCGGGATAGGATACGGTCTGACTCTTATAGGACTATGGTCAGTAAGAATAATGTCATGTTGAATGACATCCGTTTGACCAGGAATGTCAGTAAGGACATCCTGAAATTGTTCTAACATAGTAGAAACTTGTTTCTGCTCTCCTGGAGATAATTCTGGAGAAATTGCAACATCTTTCCATGATTCATTAGAGTGAAGAGGAATCAGTGGAAAAGGTAAATTTACATCCGAGAAACTCGTTTCCTCATCCTGTATTACTGACAGAGATGAGTACTGTCCATGTTGGACTGGAAAATCGTCCGTTGCCTGGAAAACAGGTTGTAAATAATCAGGACGTTCATGGAATTCCGTGAGCATGTTGATGTGGAAGGTTTTACGCTTCCCGTCAATATCGACGATATATAGTCAACATCGGAAACCTTTGATATTATATCGTACGGACCTTTCCAAGAAATGAGAAGTCTATTTTCCCTACAAGGTAGCAAGACAAATGCTTTGTCACCTGGACAAAGTTGACGCAAACATCTCTTTTTATTGGCAAATTCCCTTGCCTTCTGTTTCGCAAATTCAGAAGAAGCAGTTGCCAATTTGCATGCTTCAATAATCTTGTGTCTAAGTGCGATGACATATTCATAAGAGGATTTTGTGTCATCGACAATATTATCAGCAGTTATAAGATCATGCAGTAAGGACATAGGACCTCGCGGTTTCGCGCCAAAGACAAGTTCAAAGGGAGAAAATCCTGTATGTTCGTTGGCGACCTCTCTATATGCAAAGAGAGCCGCGGGTAAAACCCTATCCCAATCCTGAGGATGATCTTCTGTTATCTTACCTAGTAGGTTTTTCAGAGTTCTATTCAAACGTTCCACCATCCCATTGGACATAGGATGATAAATACTACTCAGCGATCTCTCTATCTTCAGAGTCGACATTACTTGAGACATGGTATCCGATATGAGTTGGGTACCATGGTCGGATAATATTTCTGCTGGAAATCCCAGACGAGAAAATATTAACCAAAGAGCATCTGCGACATCAGCAGTAGTTATGCTCTTTAGAGGAACAGCCTCCGGCCAACGTGTGCACATATCAACACACGTCAAAATAAATTGGTGTCCTCTAGCAGACTTTATCTTAAATGGACCAATGATGTCTATCGCCATTTTTTGAAATGGCCGAATGGGAATGTCTGCAGCCTGAATAGGTGCATCATGGCGTGGACCTCTGGATTTAATCTCTTGACATACTTTGCAAGATCGACAATAGATTCGTATGTCCTTATTCACCGCAGGCCAAAAGAAAGATTGAAGAACTCTAGCTTTAGTACGGGAAAAACCCATATGTCCAGCACACTGCGAATCATGAGCGTGCTGTAAAATTTTAACTCTCATATTTTTAGGCACAAGGATTTGAGAATGAATGGACTTAGCGGAGTCTTGTACCATACGTACAAGTACGCCATTCTTCAACGTAATCCAAGATTTACGATTAGTATCCTTGTTCGGATCACCTTTTGTTGCCAGAGTAAAGAATTTCTTTAGAGTAGGATCATCTTCCTGCTGTTTGATAAAGGAATCGTGGGAAATCTCCAAGGGATCATCTTGGATCTGCGCATCATTATCTTCAGAATGTGAAGATTGTGGCATATTGAGAGCTTGAGCCCTAGTGATTACTGCATTAGCAGATTGCATATTAACATTTTCCCAATTAGAAATTTGCTGTGGAGTGCATTCTTTCACTCCATGAATGCGACCGATGATAAGATCAGCGATCGGATTCGGCAAGAGACATGCTTGCACCTCTCCTGTAAAGAAAGGCGTAGCAATATTGATAATGGCAGTGGAGTACTTCTCCAATGTGCCACCAAATGTTACACATTTGACTATATTGCCTGTAGCTCGAGAAGGATTTACGAGTGATTGCCTCACTCCAATTGTAGTGCACCCCGAGTCGAAAAGAATTGATACCGGAGTACCATCTATTAGGCCCCTATTAAAGACAAGAGCACCCCTTCCATTATGCGCAATTGACGCATGGAGAGCGGGAAGTGGGTGACCGCAGCTTAAAGTAGACACTGTGGTTGGATCGAATAATGTTTTGCATTGCGAACACTCAGATGCTCTAGCAAAATCAAAAGCGGAATTCGCTACACTATTGGAGTCTTTTTTATCATTATTCTGATTATCGGTGTCGTGGAACTCCTGTTGTGCAGAGTTAGCCTGGTAATACGATTTACCATGTCTTTTGTGTTGTGATCTACCTCGGTTATAATTGTCTCTATAATTATTATTGCCTCTGTTATAACCCCTATTTGGGTTTGAATCATAATATTCATGATCATAATCATCATGCTCGTTATACTGATTATCCCTGTAATATTGTTTCTTTTGTCTCCATGAAGCACTTGGGTAGTTCCTATAGCTACTCCCTTTCCGAGAATTTCTAACATTATGGGCACCCCTCGCGTGTCGAGGACTATCAGCCCGATTCCAGTTCTTCGAAGAAGAACTCTGATTTGAGTGGTTATCTTGGTTTTGATACTTATTCCAATTAACCTTTTTATCAAATTTATTTTTAGCTCCTTGGAATTTGTGTGAGTAATTCTGATTATATTCTGTTGCCGAAGCAACTGGCATACTCTCTTTAATGTTAGAGTTACTAAGAATCATGTCAGGGTGTGCCGTGGCATACTGGTCACAATATTCTTCCATTTGCTTTATTGTACTAGGTTTACGCTCATGTAAGAACTCTAGGAATGATTTATTTACAGAAGACATGACCTTGTCTCTTAGTAATAAATCCGTAAGACCATCAAATGTTTTCTCTGTTTTGGATAATTCAATCCATCGTGAAAGTGTAATTCGTGCTTTTGAGATGAATTCTGAGAATTCTACACCTACCTCAGGTCTCATTGTTTTAAACAAAAGACGATAACCTTCTTCAGACAGCTGATATCTCTTTATCAAAGCTGCCCTAACAGCATCATAATTATCTTTGTCGGCCTCTTCAACAAAATATAACTTACTCAGAGACTCCCCTTTTAGATTTTCAGACAACTGATTCACATACTGTGATTTGTCAACATTATGAGATCGACAAGCCCGTTCAAATCTAGAAAGCCAAAATGTTATGTCATCACTGGTAGGGTTAAACGCTGGTACCTTGACCTTGTACACAAAGGGTTTACCATTACCACCAGATGCCTGATTAACATTACTCATACATGTCAATTTTAATTTCTCTAATTCAAACTCATGTTCTCTTATTGCTTTTCTCTCTTCAGCTTCTCTATCTAATCTTCTCTGTTCTGCAGCAGCTTCTAATTTTTTCTGTTCTGCAGCAGCAGCAACTTCTAATTTTTTCTGTTCTGCAGCAGCTTCTAATTTCTTCTGTTCTGCAGCAACTTCTAATTTTTTCTGTTCTGCAGCAACTTCTAATTTTTTCTGCTCCGCATCAGCTTCTAATTTCTTCTGTTCTGCATCAAATCTCCTTTCCTCCACTTGCATCTGCAATTTCTTAAGTTCAGCAGCAGTATCAGCTTCTTTTTCTAATCTTTTTTCTTCAGCTATTGCTTTCCTTTCTTCTGCGGCAGCTTTTTTTTCTTCTATTTGAAGTTTTCTCTCCTCAACCGCAGCTTTTTTTTCCTCAGCAGCAGCAGCAATTTTTTTCTCTTCTGCAGCTAATGCTTTGTCATATTGAGCAACAGCCCATTGTTCTAAGTCTTTTCCAGTCTTATCAAGAGATTTTCCTTGAGCAATAAAATAATCTAATGTAGACATATTGTCTTCATAAATCAGAAACCTGAAAAAGTAAATAAATTACCCTCTTTCAAGTTAATGGGAGACAAGTCTATACCTTAGACTTAGTCTTAGTCCAAACTTGTATGGTTTACAATACCAATGATAACTTGAGTACCTGTGGACAACAATAATTGTATCTCAAATACTGTGGGGACAAGCCTTACAAAGGTCTTGTATACCTCAATGTAATCAAAGATCACTTGAGTACCTGTGGAAAAAAAAATATTTCCCTTTACCAATCACTTTGGGAGACAAGCCTTACAAAGGTCTTGTATACCTCAATGTAATCAAAGATCACTTGAGTACCTGTGGAAAAAAAAATATTTCCCTTTACCAATCACTTTGGGAGACAAGCCTTACAAAGGTCTTGTACATTTTGTTTTATAACAATAACAATCAGAAAGTACTGATCTGTACTATACTATCAGTGTATACCACTATACGTCATATGTCAACTAAAGACATTACAAATGACAAACAAGAAAAGACAATCTGAAAACATTTGCAGAGATCAAATTAAATCAAATAGGAGAAATGAAAAAAAATGATCACAGAAACCGTGATGATAACTGCCATAAGATAACAAGACAAATAACGCCACAGTGTATAAACATAAGGGTGTAAAAAACTGAAATGAAAGAAAAGATGAGACCTACAATTATACAAACAAATCAAACAAAACTAAGGAACACAAAAAATGTTACAAATACAAATATGAAACAGTCGTCACAACTAACCAAATATTTGCAAACTATGTTGCATGCAAATTTCAATTAAGAAATTGCTCCCTATCGAACGCCAGAACAAGACCAATATCACTCGGTATTTCCTGTTCTAGTCACCACCCATCCAGGCCCGCAACATATAAACCCCTACACATATAAACAAATAACATGTAAGTATAAATAGCATATAGCATACAATATCATTTATGTCATGAATGGAATGTGTTGCAGGTATAGTGTTGTAAAGCAGGCACAGTTTATTTTAATACTAATAACTTGCCACTTTATTCAGTAATAGATTTAATTTTAAACTATTACACTGTCAATTTTTCTCTGTTGAGCATCTGAAGAACCAACGATGAACTATGCACTTTATGTTCAGCAACACTGTGATTCTTCTGTACGTTGAGAAATGTCAACAATATTGCTCCAGATATTTTCTACACTTGATACCACTGTCCTGTGTAATACCGTCTGTACAGCGAAAAACTGTCAACAAGCGCTGACCTAGATACAGCATCCTATCGGTAATACAGGTCAAGCTGACATCGACTGTATAGCTGTCCTACTGGTGTTGATGTGTTCAAACAAATGTTCTTTCAGCTGTAAACTGAGATTCTCAACACAAAACTGCGTAAGCTGGACCCAGGAATCTGGCTCGCCACTGTAAAGTCTTTGTTCTTTCCACTCTGTAAAGTTGCTTTCACACACACACTGTAAAGTATCAGTCTGTCTGCTCTGTAAGGAAGAGTGGTGTGTTGTTGAGATCAGGCATGCTCCAGTCTACCCAGCTGTAAATGGGTAACTCACCCTAGTCCTGAGTTAGGGAAGGCAAAGGCTCCAGGGGAAGCAGGCCCTAAACTTGGTCACTTCAGCCGACGCAGGATGGTGTATGTATAAAGTAGAAGTGTAGAGTGTGATTACCGCGAATGGTGTACTGTTCGTGTGCTGACCAATATAACCACTCACACTTGTGTCTACAAGGCACCAATGCAGACTGCTGGAATCTTAGTTTACTCAATTTATTCAGACGTACACACTGGGACATACGAGTACATCATGGTTCGTTGACATATCAATTTGTAGGTATACATAGCAGATCTGAAGTCATGACACATTCAGAAATAATGGGCAGTACATCAAAAGTTCAATGTCATGATACATTATGGCCACATCCCCCTATCTGACTAAACGCGTCAGTGAAGGGCGGATCGATAAATAACCAAAGTTACTTGACGTCCATAGTTTGTAGTATAGATTATGAAACCACGAAAAGGGGGTTTCTAGCAAGATTGAGATCTCCCTGTCACTGTCCGATAATAAGATAAATAATCTGTTCTCTTGGCAGTGATCAAAACATATGATGACTGAAATCCAACATGGCTGCCTCCCTGAGTTGTCGTTCACTCATTCATAGGAAGGAGAATATAAGCCAGAGTTAATTTATAATGGGTATATAAAGGATTTCATAAATGTTTCCATACAGCTCTACGGTGATCAGTTAATTCCACGTAGCCATAACCGCTGCAGGAAAATCTGTCATCTTCGTCGATACCAAACACGACACTAGCATAACGAAGCACCAAAAGTCAAGCTAGGCCTAACCGACGAGAGATCATCAAAAATAGGAGCTGGGTTTACCTGGAGTCCGAATCATCTATATACTGACATAAGGAGAGTCTCTAACACAAACTATCGTAGAGACACCATCTCCTTCAGAAGAAAAAACCACGTCGTAAGACATTTTTTTCTGACGAAAGGACCAGCTCTTGAAAAACGTACCCCGCCATTTGTAAGCAGTACATCGGAACTCATCACGACTTGTCAAGACAACTCATACTTCCGCTAGCAAGAATCTAGTCCCTCCTACCCATCCAAAATATACAATATAGGACTGATTCTACTTGTACTAATAATATGTAATACATATGAATTCAGGCCATAAACACAATAAGCAAATTAATATATTTTCTGGCCCTAAAAATAAGTACAAACGCAAGCGCAATATCCTTGCGCTGGATCAATATCCAGAACGATTACTCCTATAATCAAAAGTGTGAATCAAACATGGATTATCTCGCTTTTACCATAAACAGCATTTTCATACACAAATAAATGAATGTCTATATTTTTCCCATATTAAATAGCCATATCGATTTTTGTAAAATGTGCGTCAAAATATGCACGCAACACACTGGAAAAAATTTTACTTTTACTAAAAGTAGAGAAAAAATTTTTTTATTAAAACAATTTAAAGAAAAAAAAAATTTTCTCCCTGAAATTTTAATTCTCCGTCAACAAAACTCGCCCCTGAAGTCAATTATATGAGAAGAGACGATGTTAACTAAACTTAAAAAGTCAGAACAAGGCGTCTTTAGCTAAGCTCAACTCTTTTTAACTTCAAAAACCTTTAGTGCCTGTAAAACCAATCACGCCATCCCAGCAAATCTTATAAAGAAAAAAAAATTAATTTACTCCGCCAGAGGATAATTTAGCTAACCAAATTTATGATTATCCGTACTTTCTACTGCTGTGAAAAGAAAACAACCTGTAAATATGCTGTGTGGACGACCCAAATACTAAAAGGCGTTGTCTAGGGGTGTAATTAATTATTTATTTATTTCCCTAAATCACAAAGACAGATCACTCACACTCTATCTAGTTAGACACAGACTTAGATCAGACTCAAAATATCTTTATCCCGGCGAGCCAGCCAAATATTGTCGTAAATTTATTTTGAAATTTAAGAGTCTCAGAAATAGTAGTCCGGTTTAGAGTGTAGAATGATGGTGGAGAAAGCTCAGTGATAGAAATGTAGAGATTAAATATGATGCTCCACAGAGTGCTGGAGGAGAGTAAAGACAGACTTATTTACGACAAATCGTTTCTCTCAATCTTCGCTTCCACTCTCCTGGTCAAACAATTATTTGCCAGTTTTCCAGACACACACCTGCTCTCACACCGATGTGTGCTTCAAACACACAGACGACGTGGATACAACTATCTTAAACAAATAGGGGACATTTTATGGGCTTTGGGTAGTCTAACACCGTAACGATTAAGTTTATGTTGTTTATTAAAATTAAAAAAAACAATCACAACAATAATCATTGGTTTACAGCAAAGAAAATCATAAGTACTGAAAAATGTAAATAACAAGGTAGGGAGGGGGTGAAGAAGATTTGTATCGACTAAGCCCGTCCCGCTTATTAGACAAAGATAAACCCAGTCCAAAGATATATAGTTATCAGGAACATAGGTAAGTTAACCTAACAGTAAAGTTAATTACTCTGAAAAGAGGTGTTACAAAATTAGGTATGGGTGGTAGAAAAAAACCTGTTATCCCAAATGTTCTTCCCTTTACTAAGCAAATGAAAAGGAGGGGGTTTTAAACAGAGTTAATAAATTATCAACTATCCCACTTAAAGGAACAATGTAGGATATACCGAAAAGATATATATTACCAGGTAAGCAAGTTAACAAAATGGTTACACAAAAGATTTAATTTCCTGTCATCCATACACGCGCGTGAGGATCCACACTCATATACACACGCACACACTTACCGATTGCAGCATCAGACAATCCATAGAATTATATAAACAACAATTACTCTTGACACGTGAAAATGTCTAGAACTTCGATGTCCCGCCCCAGATGTAGCGAGGTTTGCTGATAGCGAATATTCCCGCTAATCGCCGGACTTGAAGACTCAGAGTTATTATGTTTTATTATATGAAAAGGAGTCTATGGGATGGCACTGACACAATTCAATACAGGGGTGAAAATGAGGTCTCTTTAATTTCGCTGCTGGAGGTAAAATTCCTTCAAGGCGTGATGATAGCAACTGACCGGTATGGTTTAAATCCAGTGAGGAAAAATTAGGCTCAGTCACAGTCAGGTAAATAAGGGTCTGTAGAGCCGTAAATAAGTTATCGCTACTGGCACTGTTCATCTTCCAGTTTATATTACAGATTGTAATTAAATGTGATGAGTTATTAAAAAAAAGTTCTTGGGGGTGCTTTCTTTCATGTAATTGATAGCTAGGTGTCGTAAATTTATTTTGAGAGAAAGAGTCTAGAAGTAGTAGTCCGGTTTAGAGTGTAGAATGATGATGAAAACTCAGTGATAGATATGTATAGATTAAATATGATGCTCCACAGAGTGCTGGAGGAGAGTAAAGACAGACTTATTTACGACAAATCGTTTCTCTCAATCTTCTCTTCCACTCTCCTGGTCAAACAATTATTTGCCAGTTTTCCAGACACGCGTCTGCGCTCACACCGATCTGTTGCTTCAAGCACTCAGACGACGTGGATACAGCTATATTAAACAAATAGGGAATTTTTGGGCTTTTGGGTATTCCAACACAGTCCGATATAAGTTTATGATGTTTATTAACCTAAAAGATCAAATCACAAAAAAAACTATATCAAGTGTTACATAAAATTATCATAAGTACAGGAAAATGCAAATAACAATGGTAGGGAGGGGGTGAAGAAGATTGGTATCGACTAAGCCCTTCCCGCTTGTATTAGACAAAGATAAACCCAGTCTCAAGATAGATAGTTATCAGGAGCATAGGAAAGTTAACCCAACAGTGAATTTAATTACTCTGAAAGAGGTGTTACAATATTAGTTATGGTGGTAGACAAAAAAATACTGTTATCCCAACTGGTGTCTTCCCTTTACTAAGCAAAGAAAAAAAAAGGGGGGGGGGGGTGAAACAGAGTTAACAAATTATCCCACTAAAGGAACAATGCCGGGTATACATAAAACGTATTACCCGGTAGGCAAGTTAACAAATGGTTTGTTGCAAAAAAATTAAATCTCCTGTCATTCATGCACACTGTGAGGATCCACACTCATATACACCACACACTTACCGATTTCAGCATCAGACAATCCATAGCATGATATACACAGTACTTAAACTCTTTACGCGTGACAACTGTCCAGTCCTTCTATGTCCCGCCCCAGATAATGCGAGGTTTCACTGAGAGCAAATATTCCCCCTTATCGCCGGACTTGAAGTTCTAAGAGTTCTTGTGTTTTATTATATAAAAGGAGTCTATGGGATGGCACTGCCACAATTCACCACAGGGGTGAAAATGAGGTGATGGCAATATTCCTTCACTGCGTGATGACAGCAACTGACCGGTAAAGTTTTTTAAATCCAGTGAGGAAAAACTAGGCTCAGTCACAGTCAGGTAAATCGGTAATCTCTCACAATAGAGCAGTATATAAACTATCGCTACTGGCACTGTTCATCTTCCAGTTTATCTTACAGATTGTAATTTCAATTGATGATAATAATCAAATGATCTTGGGTAGGCTTTCTTTCATGTAATTATGTTAGCTAGGCCGCACCGGACCACCACAAGATTTACTTTAAAAAAATGTCTCATCAAACTGTCTGGAAGTTTAAGAACTGAGTATGGAAACTCTGAAAGATTTCGTTATTGCTGGGATTGCAAAAGGTGATCAATCTAGAGAAAAAGATAGAAAACCCATAACAACATAATCATACTTTAAAAATCAAATAATCTTCCAAGCGCGCGATAAATTTCCCGTTAAAACTATTTTATATATACGCTCACGTATTTAATTATGTATTTAATAAACACTGCGCGAGTTCTAGTGGTTAAATCACACATCTATAAATATAGGACTTAACTAAATTTATTAATTATAAATTCCTTCGCGACTTTAAAAGTTAATTTAAGAATTAAACATCTATTATCTTTTTTGGAAATAGTATAGCAGGTATATCATTACATTTACAACTGGAACTATTGAGACGGTTTAATTTAATAGGTTTAAATTAACACAAAATCCAATGAAATATAATGAATGAACTAGACCACTGATCACTTTACACAATATATATTTTTACCGTTTTGCACAGAAATAGAATTCACTGCAAATTAAATGAAAATCCATGGGATAATCTAGCAAGATTTCAAATATCGCTAGTGCTTCTATCAAGTTCTGGCCAGCGAATGATGAAGTGTATTTCTACGTGATCTGTATATCTACAACTGGAATGCAAGATGAGTGAGACATGAGAACTTTGACAGCTTTTTTGATCTCGGACGGATTTTGGGGATCTGATCGCCAGACCAAAAAAGAAGCCGCCCCTGGCCTCTCGTATCTTCGCTCACTGCTTGCGTCAGCTTTCCCCGTTCGCTCTGGCTGCGATCGGTTCCGTGCTTAACACCGAGATGCGAAATCGTTTCAGGGACCACTACTGTCTTTGATAGCATGCCGCCCGTCCTTCCTGAGATCTCCACCAGTGTCTTTCTTCAGATCGCTCTGGTCCATCTTGCGAGCGGTTGAGTTCGCGCGGAGATGATAAATACCAGCGAGAAACAAGCTTCTCTGCTCGGGGATCGTCTCAGTGTCTTTGATCTCGTGCCGCATAATAAGTGAGTCCCGGTGGAAACGGTTCGCTCTGGCGAAACGAAAAGTTACAACAAATGTTCAGGGGTTCTAATGTTATGAAAAGCTAAAAGTCCCTTTAAATCATCCATCATATCAGGGAAAATTCACTTGTCGAACTAGACGTACGTCACACAAGGTCGCATCGGACCGTCACAAGAATTATATTTTAAAATGTTCCATCAATATATCTGGAAGTTAAGAACCGAGTCTGAAAAGGACTCTGTATGATTTCTCTATTGCTTTCTTTATGCTGGGATCGCACAGGTTACGATCACTCTGTATGAAAGAAAAAAAGACATGTAATATACCGAAAAACAAATAACCTTCTAAAGCGCGATGAATTTCCCGTTAGGACTATTTTATATACGCTCGCGTATTTAATTATGTATTTAATAAAACACTGCGCGAGTTTTAGTGGTTAAACCCACATCTATAAATATAGGACTTAACTAAATTGATTAATTATAAATTCCTTCACGACTTTAAAAGTTAATTTAAGCATTTAACATCTATTATCTTTTGGAAATAATATAGCAGGTATATCATTACATTTACAACTGGAACTATTGAGATGGTTTAATTTAGTAGATTTAAATTAACACAAAATCCAGTGAAATAGAATGAATGAACTAGACCGCTGATCACTTTACACAATATATATATTACCGCTTTGCACAGAAATAGAATTCACTGCCAATATGTATAAAATCCATGGGATAATCTAGCAAGATTTCAAATATAGCTAGTGCTTCTGTTAAGTTCTGGCCAGCGAGTGATAAAGTGTATTTCTACGTGGTCTGTATATATCTAGAATGAAATGAAAGATGAGTGGGACATGAGAAACGTGACAGCTTTTTAGATCTCAGAAGACTTTTGGGGATCTGACCGCCAGACCAAAGAGAGAAGCCGCCCCTGGCCTCTCGTATCTTCGCTCGCTGCTTGCGTCAACTTTCCCCGTTCGCTCCCACTGCGATCGGTTCCGTGTTTAACACCGAGATGCGAAATCGTTTCAGGGACCACTACTGTCTTTGATAGCATGCCGCCCGTCCTTCCTGAGATCTCCCCCAGTGTCTTTCTTCTGACCGCTCTGGTCCATCTTGCGAGCGGTTTAGTGTTCGCGCGGAGATGATAAATACCTGCGAGAAACTAGCTTCTCTGCTCGGGGATCGTCTCAGTGTCTTTAGATCTCATGACGCATACTAAATAAGTCCCGGTGGAATCGGTTCGCTCTGGCGAAACCAAAAAGTTACAACAAATGTTCAGGGGTTCTAATGTTATGAAAAGCTAAAGTTTCTTTAATCATCCATCAAATCAGGGAAATTCACTTGTCGAACTAGACGTACGTCCCACTGTCCCTGTTAAGTCATATTCTATGCTAGAGTTAGGTGTTAAGGATTTTTGTGTACGGTCCTGAAGTTTGTTAGTAAGTAGGTTAAAGTCATGAGATACATGACGTGTATATGCATGTGTGTGGGTAGAGAAAGGAGTAACTCTGTTTAGAGTGTATTTTTATTGAAGTATGCAAGCTTGGAATGTGACAACTGACATTTAAAAGCTCACTGTTAGAAGCACGTAGAGTATGGTTGAAGAATACTCAGAGGCGTTCATGTGTGAATTGAGGTTTACAGGACATGAGAAAAGCGTGCGAAGTGAATGAAGTTAGCATACGTGTCAGAGAAGAATACTGAGTTGTTAAAGGGGAGTCTGTGGCCATCCGTCGTGGGAGACGGTCAGTGTTTCTAGAGTATGTGAATAATGTATGTGATTTTCATTATAACATTTTGGATGTGACACGATGATGTTTCGCGTAAGGTGTATTTACAAGGCCTTTATATATTATTATTTACAAGCGCGTTGTGGGTTTCCCGCGCTGTAAAGTTCAAGAGGAACTTAGATGCCTGGTGATTAGACCAGAGGTATAGATATATGTGCGAGGAGTGAATGCCGCACTTTGGATTAAAAGACACGTCGTTTTCCCGTGTCAGAAGGAGGTCTATGGTAAGACTATTATATGTTATTATTTGAGTGTGCGCCGTTGTTGGTTTTCCCGTGTCAGAAGGAGGTCTATGGTAAGACTATTATATGTTATTATTTGAGTGCGCGTTGTTGGTTTTCCCGCGCCAATAGGAGGTCTACGTAAGCGCGTTGTGGTTTTCCCGCGCTGTTAAGTTCTGGAGGAACTTGGATGTCTGGTGATTAGACCAGAGATAGAGATATATGTGCGAGGAGTGAATTCCGCACTTACATTGAAAGTAGGACCACCCGTAAATAGCAATCGGCACATAGTTCAAACGGCACGACAACATCCATCAGATCGGTGGCCTATTTTGCTCGGATCCAATGGGCTGCCCCAGGTGGTGTGAGCCTTACATGATATCGTCTCGATGCATACCGAACGGAATCTTTGAAACCTACATCTGTGTGTTCGCCCAACAGTGTTCTCAGTCCAGGCAAAATGATGCCTTGGGAGCACAACCCACTACGGGTGGGGGGGGGGGGGGGGGGGGGGGGGGGCGCATCTGCTAATTTGTTCCGTCAGGCAACCCCACATCAAACACGTAAAAGTTCATTTTTCTCCCCGGATTCACGCCAATCCCCCAGCGGCTTCTCCCAGGTCCTCCAAAGGCCCGCGGAAAGCTGCGCGTAGTCTAATAAGTCTAAAAAACAGTTAACTTTGCTATGTGTCCATCACTATGACAACGACCGCTGCGTGGGACTGAACATTTTGTGCACGACTTTAACTTAGTCCAAGGATGAATATTATAGGCCGATTGATGGGAGGGCGGCGTTAGACAATGGCAATTTAAGGGTATTCTGAGCCCTTCGTTTGGACCCCGTTGCTGTAGCATGAGGGGTTCCGGTCCCAGGTCATCTCCCCGGGCCTCGCTGTTTCTGCCAAATAGGAGTGTGTCTTGGGTATGCTCAGGCAATTATAAAAGCCTGGACCCGGTGCCACACGCTTCGTGGGTCAACCATAGTCTCTACTAACTGCTAAAGCTCCGCGCCCCCCCGCCCCCCATGGGTGGTGCCGGTAGGCCTCGGATGTTTTATGTTTTGTGTGTGGAGACCACGCTCAGTTTCAAAGTCCTTGCAAACTTGAAGCTCTCCAAATCACTGAAGTCCGCAGATGCGCTTCATTTACTTCTGAAGCCGTTGAAGAGGCCGCATAAGCGCTAAATTATACAAAATCATTTAGGCCCCATCCCGCGACTTACATATCAGTAATGAGTGGCCCCCACGCCCACTGTGCCAATACCATTAGTTATCTATGTGTGATAACGTGGTGCACGCCACCCAACATCCTGGTACACAGTCACATTCGGTATCATTGATCCTAATAGACTTTATTGTAGAGGCCAAAGTCCTTGGCATCTTGTAGAAAGCGATTATACTCAAGCGCTCTAAGCTCCTGTTGTGCACTTTTTGAGTGACGACTGCCACATATCATCACAAAACAACAGAAGGGTCCTCTTAAGTGTACGGCCTTTTTATGTGTTTTGTTATTTTAGCCTTCTGCAACGAGGACGCGTAATCCTTTGAAAGCAAGTGCAACAAAACAGACGATGCGCACTCTGACCTATGTGTGAACAAGGCAGTCATATTCCCTGTCAGACTTGGCAACGATCAGAAGTGCAATTGTTTTGCAAGTAGTGAATTCCACTCATAATCCATGTAAGAGTGTCTGAGCCAGAACCCAGAGTGCCTTAGGGGGTGATAAAACAGCGTGGGTGACCCGGTCCCCAGATGATCTAAATGCTACCCTTTCATATCCGTTATCAACCCCAGACGAAATTGCTCAGATAAGTACCCAACCAGGTCCTACCAATCTTCAATGCCAAACACCAAACCCCTCGCAAAGACTCCTCTCCTAGCCCTCTAAAACCAGTGCTGCAAAACACTGGCTTACCCCTAGAACCCACCAATGCCCCTGACGAACAGTCCTAAATGAGCTTGTTAGCTCACAAGGCGCACGAAACCTGTCTAAACCTTCTCTCAAAGACCGGGGGGGGAAGTCTAGAAACCCATCCGTCATTCGTCTCTACTCCGTCACGCATACATTAATTGAAGTATCACCCCTCTATACTCCACCGGGCCACATTATCCTACTGTAACGACTGCGCATACAGTGGGTTGCGAGCCCATAGTGTACTATCTCCATCCCTCATCCAAATGGCAAAAACCTAATGACCGACCCCAGTCACCATCCTGCGTCTCTCATCCCACAGTACTAACAGATCCCGACCGCATGACTTTACACCGAAACGAAAAAACACCTATAACCCCACGAAGTTCCACGGCTGTGTGGGTTTGACTCCATACAAGGGACTGAAAAGTTTGTGTTATCTAACTTTCCCAGCACGGAGGGGCACATGGGTGGGCATCTCAGACCTTTGGCAGGGTATGAAACTAATGAGCTTGCTCTTTGGACCAGCATTATAAATCAACCTACCGGAGAAGATCCCGCATCACTGCAGCCAGTTGCTGTGTATTCCAAGTCCGAAGCAGTAACAATATGCCAAGGCATGAGGAACCACATCAGAAATGTTAGACTTCCAGCCCACACTCACCCACTAATCCTCACAAAGTCCCGTCCCGTGTCACCCCTGTGCATCCTGGTTGTCCCCGAGTCGAAACGGAAATTGACTCTAGGCTACAAGCACCAGGCGACCGTATCTCCTTCGATCCCGACCGTCGGGACGCATCTGCCTTAGCCCATATCGTGTTTATGCTGTTCTTCTTCTCGGATTCCCCGACGGGTGGGTCGCGCTGCTGGGGATTTTATTTTAGCGGTTCGCGTGTACATACATTTTAAGGGGGGCCAAGTTCTTTCTTAATTACCGGGTCCCCATACATTTGTCTAATGTTGCCTGTTTGCGCGCTGAGCGATGTCTGGAATGCTCTCCGAACTGAGGCTGGAGGCCACGTTAGTACATATATTGCAACAGGCGTCGAGAGCCAAGTTTGGTTGAAACTTTGCTTCTCTCGTAGCACCGTCCAAGGAAGCTTTAGGGTATCCTTGTGGCGCACTTAAATAACATTCCGGTGCAACGTTTTTTGAGTCATATCAATTCATAGCACTATATTGCGCTGCTTAGCGTTCACAATGACAGGTTTGCCATCACATCGTGAGTGAAGCATAGCCCAAACCAGTGTCAATTCAGACGTCTTGAGCTGAATTCCCTTATACCAAAGGTTTCTACTGCGCATAGGGAAACTTTTGAAGGTAATCCATTATAAACCGTACGATTCACATGCGCCAGTGACTACACTGTAACAAGTGAACACCCATGGCTGAGGGCTACTGTCAATAAGAGACGCACTTTCTCGCTCTCGTGAATGGGACCGCAGTGTGAAATGTAGAGCGATTCATGTGAAAAGGGTACCTGTGACATCTTGCTGGGAGTGTATCAATGCCGTGGTATTTTCCGAATCATGACTTGACACGATATATAGTTTATCCTCTGGTTGTGGCCTCCTGATTTTTGCACATCATAACGCAAGGAGTGTATCTCGTAAGTCATCAGTCCTTGCACTAAGGGTAACGAGTGCCGTAGGATGGAGCACAGTACCTGCACAGGATTGTGGTCCTTGCATCCTAGAATACCTTCCAGGTCAAAGTTGTCCGGTGTCCATGTTGCTTGGATCGTGGGAGATTGGGTGCAGTCTCCATGGACACACCGTTATGTGGGGGTTTTTCTTTCTGTCCTCATGAAAGTACGCCCCCATAGGTCTACCCAGGGTTGGGCTGGTACGGCAGAGATTCCATGTAAGTCGGGAACTAGCACAAACTCTCTAAGAGAGCCGTTGTACCATTTATCTTTTCATTCAAGACAACTTGTCGCCAATACCAAACCATGCACCAATCAGAATAGAACCAGACAGTGCCCATTGACAACAGTCTTATCGCACCCCCACACTTACGCATAACACCACTCACCAAAGAACAGAACTCCTGCAAGTCATTCCGATTCTTTGCCTACGGTAGTGTACATTGTTGATAAAATCTAAAAGGCATGATTAGATCAACTCGTAGACAGAACTCATTCTCCCTTAGTCTACAGAAGTCGCGGCAGTTCAGACCCCAGCAGTGACAGAGTAGCAATCGTCCCACCATGCCACATGAAAAGGCGATGTGTATGGGAACCCGATGGATCTAGTTTGCAGGCTGGCTGGAAGCGTTAAACCCGTGAGGGCGTTTCTAAACTGCCGTCCAATCGTCCACAGCCTGATTCACAACCATTTTTAGTTAGCGATCTTTTTTTGACAAGCCCCCTGGTGTGCAAAACCGCATACTCCGTGTTCTCATTAGCCATTTATATTAAGATAATATTTCCCTTATGCCAAAAAGAAATGTGTAGTGCTCCCTTCTCGCGTCTCAAACCCGATTTCCTAGAGGCCAGAGCCCGCCAGGCTGCGTTTCCTGAAGAGCACGAGCTATATCCACCTGGGAAGTCGTTTAAGCTGCAATCATTACATAATTAATGTGCTGTCCATACATTCTTAAAAATCGTTTATATCCTGTAGTTTTCTTGCGGATAATGTCATAGTACATACAACATACTTCCGGAAATGGGACGTTCCAGCATCCCAATATCTGAGAGGTTTGCTTATTTCTCATTTTTATTCCTATAATTGCTGTGGTGCAAAAATTTTCTGTCCAACAGTTCGGGTATTCTTCTATTTTGTGACACCTAATCCCCATGCACCCAATGGGGAAGAGCAGGGACAGAGGCGCGTGACATAACACCTTATGTACTGACTGCGGGGCACGCTCACCTGATCTTCTGCAAGCGGTGCGGTAGCTGTGTCCCAGTTTAGGATACCTAGAACCTCTCTACTGCTCACTGTCGGAAGTAAGCCCACTGGACGCCAATGCCCTACTAAAATAATAAACAACCATATTTGCACAAAATGTGCAAAAATTCTTATTAGACTCGGTAATCTCTGCAAACTAAAGTCACCCGGTGTTTTATTGCCGACACCTATAGAGCAGTGTACAGGCTTGGATGGTGTACACTTTCCCATTTCGGTCGACTTGCTAGGGAGCACAGTAATAAAGGTAGAGTATCAAAGCTGTAATGTCCTCATGGGTTGGGTCAGCAATGTTATTTTCCTGGCCATCAATCCACGGACGTATCCGTGTAGATGCCTAAAGGTGAACAGTCATTATGCCGATAACAGTGATGAGTACCTGACGGAGCCATGGTCGCAGGGAGTATTGTCACGTGAGAATAATGTTTTCGCAGATCGTACATTAGACTGGCCTTAGGGACTTCCGACTTCCGGATTTATCCTCATTTAAGACCGCGGCACACCCGCCGGCCGGTGCTCCCCTAACCAAAAATGGAGTAATCCCGGGGTCACGGAAGGCAGTCGTTGGTGTATAGAATTCAGGAGTTGCCTTGCACATAGAATAAGCTCCCAACCAAGTATGTCACTGATACCCAAACAGGGGCCCCGCGAAGCAGCTGGTTTTGAATGGCGGTCCGTCGCGGGGAACTCGGCGGATTGCCCCGTTCACGGGGGAACGGGACGGGGCCACCTACGTGCCGTCATGTATTCCCCGCTAACCTCCTTTCATCGCCCAATCTCTCCCCGGTCCCCTATGCCTTCCTTTCACCCCCCACCTCATGCACACAATTACAGTGTACCTGCCTGCAGAAATCTTGCTCGATCCCACGTGCTCCCGACATATAACACAGTCAGATTCGTCAACGACCACCCTACCGCCAACCCGGACAATACAACCCCCCCAGAATTCCCCACAACACCATCAGTCGCCGCGACAAAATTCCAGCAGATAATCATGCATACCCTTACATCCTTGTCAAACCTATATACACATACCGGAGGAACTGTTACCCGAGCACCTTCTTGACAAGTAATGGAACATTCGAAACATTCGCTAACTGAAACATTACAATCGAGATCCTGTAGCCCCGTAACACAAGCCAAACACCGGGCTGCCCAAGCCCCTCTTACCGCCGCAACCACAAGCTAAAAGACCCTCAAAGTTTATTTCCCGCAACGAACTTCCTTTTTAGTTTTCAACACCGCCTTTTCAACCCCAACACTTCAACACCTCCTTATCTAAACCTAAAAACCCCTGACAAAACCCAATCAAACTTTTTCGATCCCAAGAACCCATCCCCCTTCTTCCACAATCCCTTCCACAACAACCCCTCCCTGTGTAAACATGGACTGTACTGTTTAAAAACTTTCATGACAAATTCGTTGACGGTAAATGAGTTGATTTTGACAGCTAAGTTAAAATCGAAGCTAACCCTAGGAGAAAGGTTTCAAAATGTCATAAATAATCTCCCGAATCACTAAAACAACGGGACCGGGGCCAAACATCTGATTTACTATATGTAGTCAACGATAATTTGAGTAATAACAGACAGATAGTCAAGTTCTATTTCTCACATATAGCTGGTACATTACAGTCCCAGGAGTTTCAAAGTGCCATAAACTAAACCCACGCCAAGGGCTTATCCCTATAACAACATCTCCACAGCTACCCGGGGTACGGACAAGGATTAGATACCCAAAAACCAAGGGCTCTGGCTCGTGATACCATAAAACAGGACGGGCGCCGCTCTGACCGTTGTAGAGGAGTGGCCTTCCAGACCCAAAATGCAACATATATAACCCACTTACCCTACATCCATGATCGGGAATCAGCATTAAGAAGTCTAAGAAAAATAAAAAACCCCTGTATTTATACCATGATGTGTCATTAAAGGCAACTAAAAAATCACTGTTCAGTACCCTGATGGCCCTTTGAAACATTCTCAGGAGAACGTTGTGTAATGTGATACATCACGTGTTTTGTGTCAGTGCATGTCCTATTTAACATCAATCCATCGGAAAAGGACGAGTCCCACTCGCCACCTACCCTCACCAACAATTCGCCGCAACTTACCACGCATGAAAAAAACAAAAAAAACAACAAAAAAAACAAAAAAAAACACAAAACAACAAAAAAAAAAAATATACAACTCCGCAATAAAAAAATGAAAAAAAATATAAAATAATTTTAATTTTTTTATTTTTGCAAACTAAAAAAAAAAAAAAAAAAATTTGGGGGGGGGGGGCCCCCAAGAATACATATAAATACGGTTAACGTGAAATTTCCCCCACCCCCCCCCCCCCCCCCCCCCGATAATTTTTGGGGTGGCCCCCCCCCAAAAAAAAACCGGGTTTTATTTTTTTTTTATACAAAAAAAAAAAAAAAGAATACCTAAACAAAAAAAAAAAAAATGATATCAGTTTTTATTATTATTTTTTGAGTTATTTTATTAAATTTTTTATTTCCCACGCCTCACCCCCCCCAACACCAACGCCCGCCCAACCCACCCCCACCCTTCCCTTACTCCCCAAAACAAATAAACCGTAAGATAACAACCAAAAAAATAAAAAAAAACCCAAAAAAAAAAATTTTTTGTTAAAAAAAAAAAAAAAAAAAAAAAAAAAAGGGAGGAAAAAAAAAAAAAAAAAAAAAAAAAAAAAAAAAAGGGGGAAAAAAAAAAAAACGTCCAAAAATAACAAAGAAAATATAAAAAAAAAAAAAAATTTTACAAAGCAAAAAAAATGGGGGGGGGGGGGGGGGGGGGGGGGTTCATTTCCCCTCCGAAGTTGCAAGACACCCGGCCCCCAGGGGGTGGGACCCCCCCCCCCACCCCCCCCCCCCCAAATATGGACTAAAAAAAAAAAAAAAAAAACCTTAAAGAAAAACGGCCGTGGGGGTCCTGTGCATTCTTCAGTGTTACAAACCCAACAGGGGCTTACAATTTTTTTTTATTTTTTTTTTTATTTTTTTTTGGGGAGCCATTTTTTTTTTTTTGTATGCCATTTTTAATATTTTTTTTAAATTGTCTTCGGGGCTTAAAAAAAAAATACGGCCTTATTGGTCTAACAAAAAAAGAAAAAAAAACAAAAAAAAAAACAAAAAAAAATAAAAAAATGAATTTTTTTTTTTTGTAACAGTTTTTTTTTTTTTATTTTTTTTTTTTTTTTGTTATTTTTTTAATAAAAAAAAAAAAAAAAAAAAAAGATCCCCCCCCCCCCCCCCCCCCCCCCCCCCCCCCCCTAAAAAAGCCCCCCCATGTCATTTTATTTTGTGTTACATGTTATTTTATCAATACCCCCCCCCCCCAACTAAAATTTTTTTGGGGGGGGGGGGGGGGGGGGGGGGGGGGGGGGGGGGTTTTTTATTTACCCCCTTTAAAATCACCCCATAAATAACCCAACTAAAACGCATAAACACCCCCCCCCCCCCCCTAAGGGGGGGGGGGGAAAAATAAAACGACTAACCCAAAAACCCAACAAAAATATCCAATAACCCTCCAAATTTTTTTTTTTATTTTTAAACTTTTTTTTTAAAATGTTTTTTTTTTTTTTTTTTTTTTTTTACCCCACTTTTTTTTTTTTTTACCAAAAGCGGGAAACAAAAAAAAAAAAAATTTTTTTTTTGCGGTTGGGGGGTTTTTGTTTACCCCCAGTTTTTTTTTTTTTTAGCAACGCAACCTTTTGGGGGGGGGGGGTTATATTATTTTTTTTTTTTTTTTTTAAGGGGGGGGGGGGGGGGGGAGGTGGGGGGGGGGGGTTTTCACCTGCCCAATCACCAATCCCAAACGTCAGTACCCCCCCCTTTTTTTTTTTTTTGTTTTTAAAACCCGAAGAAATATAACGGTAATTTTTTTATTTTTTGTTTTTTTTACGATTTATTTTTTTGGGGGGGTACACCATTATTTTTTGAAACCAACTCCTTTCCAAATTTGTTTTTTTATTTGGGGGGGGGGGGGGGGGGGGGGTTTGTTTTTTTTTTTTTTTTTGTTTGTTGGGGGGCCACACCCCCCCTGTTTTTTTTGTTTTTTTTTTTTTTCTTTTTTTTTTTTTTTTTTTTTTATCCCCCAACACTAGTTTTTTTTTTTTTTTTTTAATGACTTTTTTTTGGGGGGGGGGGTGGGGGGGGAAATTTTTTGATCCCCCCCCGGCCCCCCGCCCCCCCCCCCCCCCCCCCCCCCCCCCATGGCGTGAAAAAAAAAAAAAAAAAACAAAAAACTTAAAGAAAAAAAAAAAACAGAACCAAAAAAATTGCACCCAGTATTTTTATTATGGGGGGGGGGAACCTAAAAACCCCCTTTAGCGTTTAACGAATACAAACAAATATAGATAAAAACTGTATATGGACTATAACACACACACCCACCAACCAAACAATACCAAAACGAACGACGCACCAGAGTAGAACAAACACACCCGACAGCATACCAAACCTAGAAACAACACTTTTTATTTCCCCGTCCCCCATACTGTAACAATACTATTGAATAAGACTACGAAAACCCGTATACCCCCTTCGGACTGGCTTTGAGGGTTTTTCCCGGTGGATGAATTATCAAAATAGATCCACCAATCACAGTTTGTTAGCGGTCCTGGTTATAAGTTTACAAATGAGTTATATAAATATTACGGTGAGATTCTAAACACCGCAAATACTCAAAATGTCCATTATCCCCTACACAAGGCTTAGAAATATAGATCCAGCAACCGCCTGACAATAGTTCAAGACAAGATTGTAACATACAACAAAACCTATCCAGCAAAACTGTAACCAGAGTTTATTTACAACACATAGACTCAAACTAAGTATCAGAGGAATAAGCAACATATAACAATACTACCCAACCATACTCTTACACAACAAACCCTGTAAACATAAAAAGAATTGAGTGTCAACACCTAACTAACAAAAGGTGACACACTACATTCACACTGTACAAACAGATAATTGTTGTAAAGACTGTTTAGTCTCAGTTGGGAAAATGTCCAAATTGAATGTGGATGAACCACAAAGGATTATCATCAATGATGAGTCAGTTAGGAGTAAAACTAACTTATATTCTATGGAAAGAAGATCAATAAGTGGTAGTAAGAATGCAATGTCTACAAAAGCCTATGAGACAATGAAAAGTCCAGTGCATGATGAAACATACCATGCACCTCAAGAAGTATTGTTACCAAAAATGGGTTTTTGGTGTGACAAAGATCAGTTGAAGATAGACAAATTGATTCAGGAAGAGGGAACCTTAGAGGAAAAGTGTACAATATTAGAAGGAAGATTCAAGACTGTTGAGCAGTTATTAGAAAAGGAATACAAAGATGGTATTCAAAGATTAAATGATGAATTCAAGGTGGATAGGAACAGGATATTAACTGAGTGTAAGGGTAATACTCGAGTTAAAGAGGAACATTGCAGGGTCCTGTCATCTCGGTGGAAGGAGAAAGGTAGTGCTTTAGAAGAGAGTTACTTTGTTAAATTTGAAGCACTAGAAGAGCAATTTAAGGCAGCTAAACAAAAATTACAGCAGCAAGCTGAAGCATTGAAAGATCAAGCTAAGTCTATGGAGGAGAGACATGAGGCTGCGCTTGGTACAGATCAATCAGATTGGAAGAAGGAACCCTTAGATGCTCAAATGCAGTATAGGAGGGTGAAGATGAAGGATGCTACTGCTGTTGCCAAGAAAGTAGTACTTGAAGAGACTGAAAATTCAAGGAAGGAAGTGTGGAAGACTGTGATGGATGGTCTGAAAGGAAATTGTGTTGGAGTTACAGACCAGTTAGAGTTAATATTATCTTTCAATTTCAAAAACAGATATGTGGATAAAGGTAAAGAACCATTGAAGTTGTTAATGTTCAACGCCATCAAAAAGTTACCACCTGATAAGTGGGACATAAGTGATCTGTTTGCTCTACTAAAGATACTGTGCTATTTGGAAATACTTTTGTGATCAGAGTAATGATGATGATGGATTCTAGATTGGAAATAGTTTTGATGTTAGTTGGAAGAGATTGGTACTTGTTACGACTCAGCATGAGAGGTTAATTGTTACTGTGCATAAAACAAAGCTGAAAGCTATAACTTTCAAGAATGGAAATTTGACAGAGTGTATATAAACAACAAATAGTGAACAGGTGTACAGTACAAGTCAGTAAAACTAGGTGTTTTAGATTGACTTATTTCATTAACTAAAGTAGTAAAGCTTAAATAGGAGGTACAGGGTGTAGTATCTAAGGTCGCTGATCATGAAGACATGTGAAATGAGTATATCATCCCTTAATTGATTATTGTGTCACCCCACTGGGAATGTTTAGTGGAATGGGGTGGACATAGAAGGGTATATGATGTGGCATAATGTGATACAAATTTTCCAAGGCAAATGATTTTATTCTTGCCTAATTTTGTTTATCCATAGGAAAGTATGCTATGCCATGAGATACCAGTGTTGTTGGTGGAATTGTCTATCATTACAGCAGCTGAATGGATGGTCATCAGCAGGCTTGCTCACCGATACTTCTTAGTGAGACATCAGTCCGTTGGTCTGGTTTTGGAGCAATTGAAACATGAGTCACAGATGAAATTCAGCATTCAGAATAGATTATTTATATTTATGAAACATTTGTGTTAGCTTGATAAGTTGTAAGTGTTAACTTATAATGTAATTATATTATGTAACGAACAATGTTGATGTACATTTTGGTTCACCTGTGTATTTTTGGTATGGTGAATCCACATGAGTTGGTTAATATATTATTGATGCACACATTGTTAGATTTGCATCAAACACAGTTTAATGTTGTATAGGATGAAAGTGTGTTTGGTTTGCCAGTAGAGTATGATTGCTAAGGCAGAGCCTACATCAAATTTCCTGTGCCAAAGTTAATGTAGTAACCTTTTGGTTCACCAATATATTTCCATCCCTTTTTGTTGTTTGGTATGACTTGACATATTGCATCGACCTCTGTCACGTAGACAGTGACTTAATTTATTTTTCCATCTCGATTCAATGTTATTACTCTTTAATGTTCTGTTTTCCCAGACATTTTGTTTCTCTTTGCTTTGCTACCTGTGTGGCCCAATTGTTTTCTCCTTCTCAAACCCCACCCGAGGTTGTTTACGTTCGAGCCTGCAGCGGTCAGCGAACGATAATGTTACGTCAGCACACCTGGCCTGATCAGAAGAACGTCTGTTACGCTTAAAGTGTTAGCCGCGAGCGGCTAGTACCATTTGAGGCCTGGGTAACGAGTGTGATCTGTTTCAGGGGGAGATAACAATCGCGGTCAGTCTCTGTGTTTGGCTCCAGAACGCAGTTAGAGCTCTCATAATATTATGCATTTCTCTACCTGGGGAACTTTCGCACGATTTCTGTTGTCTTTGATGTAGTCTCTAAGAGAAACCTCGGTCTTACCCGGTATTACGATTAAGCCGATACTTCTGTAGAAATACGCAGGCCAGGTGTCTGGGGGGAGCGTCCTGTGTGATCTATAAGAGTAGACTGGTTTTAATAGACAAAGACATTCGTGATTTTCCTGGCCCGAGATAGACCATTGTGGAAATAAGGCAAACATTAACACAGAACTAAATGTTTTTGCCTATTTCTTGGCATTTTCTCGGGGTGAGTAAACAACTCTTATAACTATTATATGATATATTCATGTTAGCTTTTATATATATCTGTTAGGAAAGTGAATTCATTTCTGAGGACTTCTCCTAGTAATTTTATTCAGTGATAAGGTAGCGCTGTCTACGGCCTAGTAAGGGTGCTTAAACTGTTACGGTTTATCATGGGTTAAATGTTAAACTTACAATAACAGATAATAGGCTAAATTAACTGTCATTTCTGTAAGATAATGTCAGGTGTGGATTGTTCACTTAAAAACTGAATAGTGAGATGCAGGTAATAACTCTGGATTATAGGAGATAGTCACTTATTCCTTTTTGATAGATATTTCTAGTGGCAAGGGAGGATCATTTTATGCTTACTTGTGTGGCTAGGCACTAGTCTATAACTTTCGCTGATACAACTGTATTATTATAGCTAGAACATTGCATTTTCTGTGTATTCATTTGTGGGATATTAATATTTTGTTTCCCCAAAGGGACATATGACTTATCTGTGTAATTTCAAATGCTGTAATCTGTTTATGTAAATTCACTTAATGTTGTAAGATGAATAAGCATATTCGTTTAACTGTAACTACAGGTTAGGTTTCCTGTATGTTGAGATTGGGAGAAGAGGAGTAGATTGTTGCTGTCAGAACAGTTACTGACAGGTACCTGGGTGTGCAAAGATATTAAGCCTATGCGGGCGCGTGTTGATAATTGATATTTTTAAGGAACAGGAGACATGGTTAAAGACAGCCCTAAACTATCATAGCAATAACTACAATAAATTTAATCCCATAGTGGAGCGAAACTTTCTATATAAAGTTAGTGTGATTTATTATTTGCTTGATGTAAAAGGGTGTCTCTTTTCGGTCTCAGTTTCAGGGGATACCGAATTGCTAGTCTAGTTTCCAGTCAGACGAAGAATGTCACCGTCTCTTCGTCTAGAGGGATTCTGAGGATATCTAGCCCCACGAGTGTCACACCCCGTTCCTGAATCAAAACCCCTTTTGTCAACGCCAAGTTAAGCTCACGCAGTGCAACGGAGCCAACGCTAAATCTGGAATCACCAAATGCAGTAGTAGTTCTCTACTCGCCTCTTGGATTACCAGCCAGAGCATTGCGGCTTCCAGAATATCAAAACCGCCCAGCATGCCTATAGCAGAATTCCATATCACCCGCCTTTTTTGTGCCTAAACGGGGCACTCAGCCAAGCCACAGTCAACCAGCCAAAACCGGATTTAAAGCCAATTCTAGCGCCGGATAAGCACGCCTTGGGATCAATTGTCCTCAAGTGACTTCGTCCCATGGTTTATTTCTGGGTCTATGTAGAACTTCGCACGTATGAGCAGCCATCTATGGACAGAGTTCCAGCCCCACTCGCACCAGTAGGGGGAGTCACCAACGATAGCGCCTATACAGTGATTTTATTCAGGTTAATTCCATCACCGATGGAGGATATATACGAAAAAACCACTTACTGGAGCTTTTCCCTTGGTCCCCGAAAGCGGACAGGCTGTCGCTAAGTTCATTCAGTTGGTCTGCAGGAGATAAACAGCGTCCTCCAGCCCACCTCGCGCCAGTAGGGGGGAGTCACCAATGATAGTACCAACAAGGACAGTTTGTAGGCATAGTCCCTCACGAAGGATCTACAAGTAACACACTGTCCGGACTATTTCATCTGGTCCCCGAAAACGGACGGACTGCCACGCAGTTTATTCATTTTGGTAAACAGAAGGTAAATAGAGTCTTCCAGCTCACCTCGCGCCAGTAGGGAGGAATCACCAATGATAGCGCCTATACAGTGATTTTATTCAGGTTAATTCCATCACCGATGGAGGATATATACGAAAAAACCACTTACTGGAGCTATTTCATATGGTCCCGAAAACGGACGGGCTGACACTCAGTTATTTCATCTCTCTGTGTTCTACAGGTTTTATGAATGGTGATCTGTGTGTGTGGTTGTTGGTGTATATGATTATTCGATGACTATTGATGATTAGTTGATTATTGATGTAATTTTATGTTGTTGTGATGATATGCATTATTTTCATGCTTTTCTTCTTTAATAAATTTTACACATTTATTAATGCGCTGTTCACGACCTTTCCATCCATGTTTGTATTTTTAGCTCTTTACTAGAATCTCTATGTATGATAAGAGAAAAGAGAGAGAGCAGGAGGTGCTTAGACAGACATAAGTGAGTTGAGGCTTGGAGAGAGAGATCATTTTGGTAAATCTTCTTCCAGGTTGTCTCAAGTCCATCTCCTATTTACACCTTTCTGTGTGTGTAATCTATAACTCTGTCAGTCCACTATCCCTTGTCGATTTCACTACAGTTGTCCAACTCGACAAATACTCTACACTCTAACTCAACCACGACAACCTCACACTTTGGTTTGATGTAATGTTTAAAAAAAAATGATGTTATCATTTTTTTCCCCCGGGGGTCGGTGTGAACTGTTAAGTCATATTCTATGCTAGAGTTAGGTGTTAAGGATTTTTGTGTACGGTCCTGAAGTTTGTTAGTAAGTAGGTTAAGGTCATGAGATACATGACGTGTATATGCATGTGTGTGGGTAGAGAAAGGAGTAACTCTGTTTAGAGTGTATTTTTATTGAAGTATGCAAGCTTGGAATGTGACAACTGACATTTAAAAGCTCACTGTTAGAAGCACGTAGAGTATGGTTGAAGAATACTCAGAGGCGTTCATGTGTGAATTGAGGTTTACAGGACATGAGAAAAGCGTGCGAAGTGAATGAAGTTAGCATACGTGTCAGAGAAGAATACTGAGTTGTTAAAGGGGAGTCTGTGGCCATCCGTCGTGGGAGACGGTCAGTGTTTCTAGAGTATGGGAATAATGTATGTGATTTTCATTATAACATTTTGGATGTGACACGATGATGTTTCGCGTAAGGTGTATTTACAAGGCCTTTATATATTATTATTTACAAGCGCGTTGTGGGTTTCCCGCGCTGTAAAGTTCAAGAGGAACTTAGATGCCTGGTGATTAGACCAGAGGTATAGATATATGTGCGAGGAGTGAATGCCGCACTTTGGATTAAAAGACACGTCGTTTTCCCGTGTCAGAAGGAGGTCTATGGTAAGACTATTATATGTTATTATTTGAGTGCACGTTGTTGGTTTTCCCGCGCCAATAGGAGGTCTACGTAAGCGCGTTGTGGTTTTACCGCGCTGTTAAGTTCTGGAGGAACTTGGATGTCTGGTGATTAGACCAGAGATAGAGATATATGTGCGAGGAGTGAATTCCGCACTTACATTGAAAGTAGGACCACGGAGATATATGTGCGAGGTGTGAATGCCGCACTTACATTGTATACAGACCATATAGAGATTTATGTGCGAGGAGTGAATGCCGCACTTACATTGAATGCAATTGTTACCAGTACGTAAGGATGACTGTACTACATATTCTAATGATGCAAGTATTTGTACTATTGTTGCTGATGTCCAGGACTATGCTGTCGATATTATATGTATGGAACTGTGACCCAGACTTCTGTCAAGTTATTTCATTCGCGTATGTACTGTCTTGAGTGTCAGTCCAAGTTATATTCCATTATAACATTACAGAGGTAACATTCATCATAGTTAACCTTTGGTGGCACATAGAAATAGACTCTTATCAGTCCCATAACCGTAATCAGATGCAGGACAAATTGAAAACACTCGATGAGACGTTACAGCAATTGGGTCTAAAAATACACAGGGAAAGGACAAAGATAGTGAGAATAAATGCAGGTAATGAAAACAGGGTTGAATTTGAAGAAGCACCAATACAAGATGTAGAATCGTACACATATCTTGGCAGCAATATAGACAAAGTTGGAGGGACAGACGGTGATATTAAAATAAGAATACAAAAAGCAAGAGGAGCTTTCATTGCATTGGGAAATGTATGGAGATCAAGAGAAATCGGATCCAATACGAAAATAAGAATCTTCAACTCAAATGTGAAGTCAGTCCTATTGTATGGCTCTGAGACATGGAAAACAACAAAGACAACAACCAAAAGGCTACAGACTTTTATAAATGGGTGCTTGCGTAGAATAGAGGGATTAAAATGGTATGACAAGGTTACCAACGTAGAACTGATGACAAGAACTAGACAAGTGCCAGTGGAACAAGAGATGAGAAGAAGACGATGGCGATGGATAGGACACACACTGAGGAAACTTGTTGACAGCATTACAAGGCAGTCCTTGTTCTGGAACCCCCAGGGCAAGAGAGGCAGAGGTAGACCAAGAAGCACACGGAGAAGAGAGCTGGAAACAGATGTGAAAATGATGAGGAGAACGTGGAAAGAACTTGAGATGTTGGCACGTGACAGGAGGACTTGGCATGTATTTGTCTAAGGCCTATGCTCCTTTGGGAGTGGAGGGTTATGAATAAATGAATAATTATCCTGGATATAGTTATCGATATTGGTAATGTCAGGTTTCAGTGGCAAACTTGGCCCCAGTCCAGCCTTAACTGTAACTTCATAAAGGTGGACGCCAAGTTTGATGAGTTAATCCTGGATCGATATTGTTGTGGTAAAGTACAGTGATACAGCGATAAAATCAAAAATTATACATATACAAACACGCATTATTACTTCCTATCGGGAAAAAGGAAGATCTGAGGCGATTTTTATAACATTCAAGTAGTTGAAACTTAGAAAAACAACGAACACCAAAATGGAAAATATATTGAATTCTTTATTACTAGGTTTATGATCATAAAAGTTGGCTAGTCTAAGAGCTGGTCTTGTCCTGATGGGTAATATGCTTTCGAACAAAAAATCCGACAGATAGAAATATATATGAAAGTATAGGCATCACAGTACAGCCAGCAGTATATCTGGAATCTGCTATTCAACGTACCTGTGTTTTTTTCATTGAATTTCTGGGTTTTATCTGGCACTAGTCCGAAGCCAGATTTCTATGGGAAAGCCGTTAAAGAGTTTTGGAGTCCAGTAGTGATAGGGGTCGCCAGTATTCCCCCCCCCCCCCAATTACTTTTGGAGCAGTGGTCATTCGGCAGAAAGAATTCAGACAGTTCCAGTGGGCCAGATAAGTGAAATATCTGGTACCCTAACAGTACATCAGCTATAAGAGCAGCATACCCCTGTATTCAAGAAATAAAATATTTCCCTAGTGAAATTAACAGTGACAGTGTATTTTAAAGAGACTGGGAGTGATTATAAGAATCCCAAACAGCCATCCAGTGTTAGAAACCAGTAATAGACAAAATTTATTAACACTATTAGTTTAATTTAACAGTATTTGTTTGGACACTTGTCCCTGTGAGTCTAAAATTTACATTTTGTATATATCTTGAATTCTTTTCATTTTTAAAGTCCTGACCAGAAGAATACTACGTTCAGGACCAAATAAATCATACAGAAAATTATTAATTGTACAAATATATCCCATGTGTTAATTCATTTAATCATAGCATTTAATACTTGTTTGTGTAGAAGTGTATTATTGTTAAAGTACCATCACACCACACTTGCATATCCCGAGACATTAGACGTAGCTATCATTCATACTAGTCAAGAATAAGTCTGCTTGAGGCCATAAGGTGGTAGCAGGAAGGTATCCTGATAACTCAACCCTAAATTTGTTAGAATCAGGGACCTTCACAGCTGGCCTCATTCAGTACAATAAGGAAACATATCAACAACATTTCATAACATCAAAACCCACCACAATAAATTGGGGTCTCTTCTTCCGGGATTTGAACTTGTTAGTTGTTTCGTAATTTAAATATTGTAGCACTAGTGTTCCCAAAAGTATAAAAGTATTTAAAAGGGAAAATAAAAGCTGATGGACTGTTAAGAGCCAGTAATTAGTTAATTAATTGGCTAATTAATTAGTTAATGTTAGCACTCTGTTAATAAAGAGCTTTGAAAATTATATTAGATCATTGTAAAGATTGATATTATGGCAGACCTAGCAAAGTTCAGATCTGCTGCTGTGCTGGCTGCAAAAGAGATGAATATAGATGGACCAGAGTTGGTCCAGTATGTAACCTCGGAGGTTGATAAATTTATTGCACGAGAAGATAAGAGGTTGGCTGATGAAAGAAAATTAGAATCAGATAGACTAGCTGAGGAGAAGAAATTAGAAGTAGAAAAAGAAATTAAAAGGTTGCAGATTGAGGCTGACAAAGAGGCTAAGGCATTGGAGGCGGATAGGGAGGCTGAAATAAAGCGGCTCCAAATTGAAGAAAAAAAGGCCGAAAGGGAAGCAGAGGAAAGAAGACTGGAAGCTGAAAGGGAAGACAAGCGATTGGCTGCAGAAAGGGAAGCTGAAAAGGAGGAGAAGAGATTACAGAGGGAGCACGAGCTACGACTAAAAGAGTTCGAATTTCAAGACCATGCTCCTGAAAATGGTGCCAGCCTTTCTACCTCCGATGCCACTGCTACTCAGGGAGCTTCAACTTCAGCTATGGGGTTCCATTTAGACCATTTTGTTGAGAGGGACGATGACATTGAGTCATTTTTGTCTAGATTTGAGGTTTTAGCCACCACCTATGGGTTGAAGAAGGAAAGGTGGAGTTTAAAGTTATCTCAGGGGCTGAGGGGAACTTCTTATGAAGTGTTTGCCAAGATGAGCAAAGACGACCAAGACAATTATGACATGTTAAAGCAGGCTCTTTTGCTAAGGTATGAAAAGAACGGAGAATTTTACAGGAAAAAGTTTAGGAATGCCAAACTACTGTCGGGTGAGACCTATCACCAGTTCTCTGCACGTTTAGAGACGTACTTGGAGAAATGGACTGCTCTGGGGAAAACCCAAGATCTTAAAGAGATGATCCTTATTGAGCAATTGAGAGAGTTCATGGCTCCAGACTTGAGAAAGTTTCTCATGGAACAAAGTGCAGAGAGGCTGGGTGAGTTACTTAATGTCGCTGAGAGGTATCAGGCAGAGGTAGCTAGCGCTAAAAAGAAACAGATTGACAATTTTAAGGCTCCACAAAACTCTACTAGATTTGATAACAAAGATCAGGGGAACAAAGGTAAGCACAATTTTGAAAGGCCACGCAATGATTTTAGAAACAAAAACCCACAATTCAATGATAGGAAATATGATGAAAGAAAACCTTTTCATCAAGGTAGATTATATTGCAAATGGTGTAAGAGGGAAGGTCATGACATCAAATTTTGTCATAAGAAAACTTCTGGATTTGCTGCTATGAAGATGGGGAACAAGGGAGGAAAGGACAAACCTACTGGACAGCAGGAACCTTATCACCCCTCAGTGTGTGAGGATGTAGTCTGCAATGGGGTCACCATTAGGTGTCTCTATGATACAGGCTTAGATTTTGATTCTGTTGTGAGTGCGCACTTGGTGAACCCAGATCAGTATACCACAGAAACAGTGGAGATACAAGGGGCGACCACGGACATACCACTTATGAAACTTCCCATTGCCAGGATAACGGTGAAAACTCGCTATGTGGAAGGAGTAATCAGAGCAGCAGTGATCGACGCACCCATCTACCCTCTGATATTGGGATGTCGTTATGTCTTCTTGGGGGCTCCCAAGAGACCTCTGGTCATGGCAACAGTGCAGACCAGATCACAATCCAGAAAGGAAGAATATGAACCTATAAATACTCATCCAGAAGAGATGAGGAAGGCACAGGCTGAGGATGGGTCACTGAAACAGTGATTTAAAAAATTGCGTAACTGCCATACACCTCCAAGCAAAGGAGAATTTTACATAAAGAATAAATTGTTATATAGGAAGGCCGGGACTGGTTCAAATGGTCACGGGCAACTGGTACTTCCCAAGATGTTTAGGGCAGACGTAATACGGAGTTTACATGTTGGAAAAGATGGGGACCACGAGAAAGTAGGTACCATCTGCCAAAAGGTTTCTCAAAAATATTATTGGCCAGATGAAAAGATAATTATTGAGAATTTTGTCGAAGCCTGCGGCATATTTCATGAGGGAACACCCACAAATGGGGACAATAATAATCAGGACCTAGAAACGCCACGGGGAAAACTTAGGCATGAAAATGGAAAGAAAAATAAAATTAATAATGTAGACAAAGTGGAATGGGAACCCCCTTTTCACACACAGTCTTCACTTGAATGTGTTAGAATGGCAACTCTGCGTCGAGTACAAAGAGTGATTTTACCCCAGAATAAGCCGACAGTCCCTCGGTCGGAATTATGTGAACTGGGTGAAGGTAAAAGAGAGAGAAGATCTCTCACAAGGAACTTAAAGTGGGGAGAAAACCCCAGGAAACGAATAGGTAGTGGTAGATTCTTGTGTGATGACACAAGGAAGAAACGTCCTCAACATAAGGCTTCTAATGTAAAGGACCTGACAAATGGCAGGAAAAATAAGTATGTAAAATTAAAAGTCCATATGTAATTTGTTGAGGACCTGGACAGATGAGAAGGCAGAAGAGACTGTTACCTCATCATACCAATATGTGAACGAGCTGACCACTCGTCTTAAAACTGGCTAGAAACTTGCAAATGATAATCTCAGACAAGCCAGGAAAAAACATGCTGCCTATTTTAACAAGAAAGCTAAGGATAGAGAATTATCTGTGGGGGAGAAGGTGCTTCTTCTACTGCCCTGCAGCCAAAACAAACTACAAATTGGATGGCAAGGTCCATATACTGTTCTAGAGAAGGTGTCTAGAACAAATTATAAAATCGACAAGAATGGGAAAGAGAAAGTATACCATGTGAACCTTCTAAAGAAGTATCTGGACAGGGGAATCCAGGAAGGAACACACTTAATGTCCTTGTCGATAGCAACAGGGATGAAGAATGAACCGCTCACATCCCATGAGTATCCCTTGAAAACATGTGAGACACCGGCACATGTAAGAGTCAGTAAACACTTGACGAAAAAACAGAGGGAACAGGTTCAAAAGGTTCTGACTGATCATACGGACGTGTTAACAGACAAACCGGGGCACACAAATTTGTTAGAATATGACATGAAACTAGTAGACCCAACACCGATCTGTATGAGAGCCTACACGATCCCGTTTGCCAAGGAGAAAGCTTTGAAAGAGGAGATTGAGTACCTATTGAATGAAGGAATTATTTCTCATAACGAATATCCATATAGTTCCAGTGTGGTTTTGCTGAGAAAACCCTCTGGAGAACATCGTCTGTGTATAGATTACTGGAAACTGAATGCTGTCACAGAGAATCAGGTGGATCCATTACCTGACACAAATCAATTATTTGCCAGGCTAAACAAGGCAAAATATTTTTCGAAGGTGGATCTGAGCAAAGGCTATTATCAGATTCCAGTGAAGCCTGAGGTCAGACCTTATTTAGCGTTTAGCACTTCGGAAGGACATTATGAATTCAACATGTTACCTTTTGGGTTGAAAAATGCTCCGAGTGTATTTTCTAGGATGATGCGAAAATTGTTGGATCCCCTAAATAACCCATGCATCACAAACTTTATGGATGACATCCTCATTGCTACAGAAACATTTGAGGAACACATTAACTTTTTGACGATGCTGTTTGATAGACTAAGAGAGGCTAATTTGACGGCTAGACCAACAAAATGTTGTACTTGTTGTAAAGAGTTGGAGTTCTTGGGACATACTGTGTTTCAGGGTAGTATGACCCCTGACCCGAAGAACCTTGAAAAATTGCAGAGAGCACGTGAGATCTTTCGTGTCGTTGTGTGGATTCTATCAAAAAAAAATATCAAAAATTTTAACTCTATTTGTGCTCCTCTGATGGATTTAACTCGCAAGGGAAATCCTGATAGAATTGTTTGGTCAGCCCAATGTGAATCAGCCTTCTTCTTCCATCCTTAGCCACCAACCGTCAAAGCAGTCAGTGGCCAGCACGCCTTGTGGCGTCTTAAGGGCAACAGCAAATTGATTTCTTTGCCATTGTTTCCCATCACGCCTAGTGGCGTGAATCAGCCTACCAAAAGTTAAAGGAAAAACTTACAAGCAAGCCTATCTTGAAATTACCTAATTTGAGTCAGGAATTTGTGGTGAGAAGTGACACAAGCAATGTGGGCCTGGGGGCTACGTTGTTGCAAAGATCATCGTCACCAGAGGGACAGCTAAACCCAGTCGCTTATGCTAGCCGTAAGTTAAACAAAGCGGAGCAAAACTATTCAACAAGCGAAAAAGAATGTCTAGCTTTGATCTGGGCAATACGAAAGTTCCAGATCTATCTATATGGTAGAACATTCGTGGTCCAAACGGATCATCAGACTCTCGTATTCTTATCACAGGCCAAGCATGAAAATGCCAGATTATTAAGATGGTTGTTATTATTACAGCCATATCAATTTACCATTGAATATATTCCGATGTCACTGAACGTGGGTGCAGATTTCCTCAGTAGGCATCCCTGTGATCAAAATCAGAGTATTCAGCAGGCGTAGGGAGTTGATTTTATCTATGTGTATCACTGTTTGGAACTAGCATCAGGCAAGTTCTTAAGTGGGGAGATGTGTGGTAAAGTACAGTGATACCGCGATAAAATCATAAATTATATATATACACACACGCATAATTACTTCCTATCGGGAAAAAGGAAGATCTGAGGCGATTTTTATAACATTCAAGTAGTTGAAACTTAGAAAAACAACGAACACCAAAATGGAAAATATATTGAATTCTTTATTACTAGGTTTATGATCATAAAAGTTGGCTAGTCTAAGAGCTGGTCTTGTCCTGATGGGTAATATGCTTTCGAACAAAAAATCCGACAGATAGAAATAAAGTTATGGACAAAAGACTGAATTTGTTCGTACAGACAGACCAACACATGATCGGTTTTACTTTCACTAACGTTGACATTTTGACGCGTCCTTGAAAAAGGCAGGAAAAGGTTACATGTAGTCTGTTGTAGAAAGGGGCAGAAAAGGGGGAGAAAAATTATGGGATGGCTTAACACCAAATATATTTAGCAGTAGAAATCTAAGAATGAGAGAGGAAAATAAAACTTGGTAGTGTCCAAAAATCAAGTCTGTTTTTGCTTTTAATTTCAAATTTCAAAATTGTCGGTAGTTCATTGGCCAAAGCCTTTCATATTATTGAGAAAATTCAAAGGCTTGACACCATTTGTAGAAGATAGTCCCGAGAGCAGGACGTTGTGTATTTCTGAAGAAAAGTGATTAGCCTTATTAAAGCAAATATATATGAAAGTATAGGCATCACAGTTCAGCCAGCAGTATATCTGGAATCTGCTATTCAACGTACCGGTGTTTTTTCCATTGAATTTCTGGGTTTTATCTGGCACTAGTCCGAAGCCAGATTTCTATGGGAAAGCCGTTGAGGAGTTTTAGAGTCCAGTAGTGATAGGGGTCGCAAGTATCCCCCCATTACTTTTGGAGCAGTGGTCATTCGGCAGAAAGAATTCAGACAGTTCCAGTGGGCCAGATAAGTGAAATATCTGGTACCCTGACAGTACATCAGCTATAAGAGCAGCATACCCCTGTATTCAAGAAATAAAATATTTCCCTAGTGAAATTAACAGTGACAGTGTATTTTAAAGAGACTGGGAGTGATTATAAGAATCCCAAACAGCCATCCAGTGTTAGAAACCAGTAATAGACAGATTTTAGTAACACTATTAGTTTAATTTAACAGTATTTGTTTGGACACTTGTCCCTGTGGGTCTAAAATTTACATTTTGTATATATCTTGAATTCTTTTCATTTTTAAAGTCCTGACCAGAAGAATACTACGTTCAGGACCAAATAAATCATACATAAAATTATTAATTGTACAAATATATCCCATGTGTTAATTCCTTTAATCATAGCCTTTAATACTTGTTTGTGTAGAGGTGTATTATTGTTAAAGTACCATCACACCACACTTGCATATCCCTAGACATTAGACGCAGCTATCATTCATACTAGTCAAGAATAAGTCTGCTTGAGGCCATAAGGTGGTAGCAGAAAGGTATCCTGATAACTCAACCCTAAATTTGTTAGAATCAGGGACCTTCACAGCTGGCCTCATTCAGTACAATAAGGAAACATATCAACAACATTTCATAACATCAAAACCCACCACAATTGTCACCTTGACTAGTTAATGCTAGAAAAATCGAGATAGAGTGTTCACTGCAAGAAATGGAAAACGAATACTTCTGGTATTTGGACACAGCTAGTTGCTACAAATTGTTACTGATGTTGGTAAGCGATTGATTAGATAGATCCTACCGGCTAACTCTGGTGGGTACCGATTCTGAAATTGCGTACATCGTCTGGAAAAATATACTCTTGGAACAAAACGACTATCAGAAGTCGGGAGAACAGTTATTGTTATTTCACCACAATGGGCTGATAAAATGCAAGAAAATATATATGGGTATTTGGTACGTCCCGTTAACATTTTACTTATTAAAATGTTCGTTCGTCTCTGTGGCCCGTCCTGTTCACAACTGAAACTTGGAGACGCGTCAGCCAACAGAAGACAACTTTACTTCCACTCAGTAAAAAAATCGAGATACGGCCCAAGATATGGCAAAGTAATAAACGCTAGTCGCCGTTGAACAAGTTGCCTAAAGGATATAGGAACATTATGAAACACTTACTGCTAATAATATCTACATTTGTATATATCCACACGGAAGGGGACGAGACATCTCTCGTCCTCTCTGCCATCCCTGATTAAATTAAAAGGCGCACGTAATGTCTAGCCCATCCTGTCTGGTCAGTTATTATTTAATCTTTAACCAATATCGCACTTATACAAATATCGCTTGTCATTACTAGCTATTTGTTTCGCCACATGATATTACACTAGTCACTTATATAATTACACTTAATGAATTAGAAGTGGATTGTATTCCATCAATATCAGTCGTCTAGTAAATTTATTAGTCGACTAAACCATCTCTTTCTTGGTGATAACGGGTGATTAAATCTACATTACAACTGAAACATCTGAAATAAAAATAGCTATGCGTTATTTAATTCGCTACTCTTAACACCTAGAAAATCCCAAGATAAAAACGGAGATCAAAGGGTTACGTGTTTATCCCACGTGCGATCGGTCTGTCAACAATGATGATTGCCAATCAGCTCGCGTGGGAACTCAGGTAAACGAATCATGTCTCGCTGACTGTTATCTGGCATGTTGCGAACATAGGTAAACAACTCGTTAGAGTAAGAAAGACAGAAAAATTGGCGTGGCTTCAAAATTGAGTCCACAGACAGCGAATTGCGTGGTTTTTGTCTTCGCAAAACATAAACACTAGCTAAGGAGCAAAGGTGCTCGGATTTCTGAGGCTATATTTACATTTCCACGTCACATTCCTTTTATCTTGAGAATTCCACAGAAAAGACTGCCTGGTAATGCTATCAACAGGTTTCCTCAGTGTATATCCAATCCGTAGCCAGCGTTTTCGTGCATGGAATATTCGTACTTGGAATGTTCGTACATAGAATAAACATACTTTTTGACTTAGTAAAAGAGTTTGCGGTGTCCTTGTCTGCATTATAGAAACTCAGTTTTTCTTTGTAGTGGCGTACTAATATGATTCAGTTTCGTTAAAGCACTTGATAAAACCACATGAGTTCGACAAGGTAGCGTGCTATCGTGCTATCGCCACTTCTGTTCAGCGTTTATATGGACAAAATAACATCAGACGTAAACCTGGAAGCAAATGCAGAAGAAGTATACAAGGAAGGTGAATAATACGGAAGGCTGGCTGATTGAATTGTTTTGCAGATGAACAAAGTCTAATGTATGAAGATAAAAACATAATGCCAAAAACATACTAATGCACTGAATTCAAAGTATAGAAGATACAAGAAGAAGTTCAACATATCAAAGATAGAAACTGAAGATAAGCAGATCATCAACCCCACTTAATTAACTTGTTAACACCAAACGTTTTAAACAGTTGCAGAGGTCAAATACCTAAGAAGCAGTTTTACAGAAAATGAAGCAATTGACCGAGAAATTAAAACAAAAGGTCAAGAAGACAGTGGATTGATACCAACTGACATCACAATTCAAACATCCAATTGCAAGTACCGAAACTATAAGACAGCTGATAAATATAAAGTCATATTAGGCATTTGCAATCAGAGCAAAACATATTCGCCGACCAAAGCTCTAGAAAGGGAAATCACAACCTGTGAAATGAGTTGTTTAAGAAAAACAAAACAATTAATGTTACCAGGAAAGACAGAATGAGAAATCATGACATTAAAAAAAAACTTGTACGAAGTACACTCTGCATTAAATATACGCAAAGACAGAAAACTACGTGGTTTGAGCCATCTCATGAGAATAGATCCCGATAGTAGTAATTACCAGGGGCTTTATCACAACATGTTTTGTAAATAAATGGATATTTGTTGTGGTCTTGACTTGGTACGAATTTAAAAAATAAAAACAAAATTAATCCAAAATAAATTTATCTCCAAATAATTATTTTAAAGAATATCGACTCGAGGGACTAAATTTGGCCAAATTACTACAAACGTAACACACTCCATTCATAAATATATTCATCATATTTCCTGTACATGGGTTAAAAATAGTAATTACGTATAAGGTGTATGGTATTCTACCTTAGTCTGCTAAATGAAATAATACGACACACTTGTCGTTCTTAAAATTTATTACACACAGCGATACAACATGTCAAACATCTCACAACGGCCATTATTCCAAGTCCCGTAACTCCTCCTCTCATATCTATATATATCTCTAAAATGTAGGATAGGACACTACATTCTCCCCCGTTCCTGAATAACAAAAACACACTGAAACTCAAACTATTTTACAAACATCACTAATGACAGACATTGTCAATACAAAACATAGTCATTGAGACGTCTTGGGACATTTGACTGCCTAGGCGGTGGTCAGCCTGTATGCGGTAATTGCCTGTTGTTGTCCATGGTGACGTCAGCTGGTTCAGTGGCAGTTAGTGGCAACTCAGGACTGACGTCATCTATTTAACAATCATCTGGCTGTGATTTCTTCTTGGCTGCTCAGGCCAGGTTTTCGTTGACTTTCTTGAAAAACGAGACATTTCTTGTCACAAGTCTGCCTTCACCTGAAGCACATCATGTTTCCCCGGATTTTAGTAATCTGGTGAGGTTCTGGAATAAACCTTGGAGTTGATTTGCTGTTTTGTTCTTGTCGTACTAAGACTAAATCTCCTACTTTCAGATGAGATGGCTGTGATCGTAGTCCACGGTCTACATGTTGCTTCATTCTGTATTTTGCCTGTTCATCTTTTCTCTGCACATCTGATGAGGCTTGTTGACTCTCTGTGGTTTTAACTGTTTTAATCTTACTCGAGACCTTTCTTTGAATTATGAGCTCATATGGTGATTTGCTTGTTGACATATGAGGTGATGCCCTATACTTTCTCAGGAAAGCATACTGCAAGGCGGCCGGTGGTGCTTCCAAACTCAATAAGGTGAGAAAAGGAAGTCAATGATAACATTAGCATCAGCCAGTGGCAGCTGTAACTTCCCATAGCTGTAATATAATCCCTCGAGGAAAAAACCAGCCCTGAAGACATTTGATATATATATGTGGCAGCGCCATCGTCATCTCGTCTGTTGTCCATCGCCATTTTGTCGACTGTTCTGTACCTTCTACCACAACATAGCATGTGGCAGCCATTTTAGGTTACATCTAAAAATAGAACAATTAGTAATGCCGCTGATGGAGTAGCCGCCAATCAGAGAAGAGAAGCGTCCAGGCTATCGCGTCAGTTGAAATTTTTTATCATTCCGATCGCCTGTCGCGGAGAGATAACAAGCTATTGAGATCTGAAGTCTATTTCAAGCAAGAACATGCCTAGGACTTGTGAGTAGATATAATATTATTCTCCAACATTCTAAAGCCTTTACAGTGTTAGAAAGGATATAGGATATTAGGTTTACCATATTTGTGCCATAGTATTTTAAATAAGTATATACTTAATTATGTGGTATTTATTTCGCGTGCGGTTGATGTTAGATCTAAATCTATTCGGACATGCGTGGGTCCATGGTCAGGAAATATAACACGTGGCCGGTACTAGAACTGGCGTATTCAGTTATTACATTTGTGTAAATGAAATTTAATGGTTAAGTATTTCCATATTGTTTGGGGTTAAAGAAACCTTCTATGATCTTATGTAAATCTGACACGTAGTCGGTTTGAATAATATTTAATTGTGGCGCGATTTAGATTGTTATTTTTATTAACTACGGTGCAGATGCCGAAAATAGTTTATTTTAGTGTGGCGAGTGCTGCAATTTATTAATATCTTACAGCTTACTAGAATGAGTTCCGTGCTTCTTCAGTAATCTTAGACTGATAATGTGGTGTAAGTATTAGTAAGATCGGCTATAGCTAATTGGTGTTAGCTTTCTTAGTTTCGTAGTCTTTTATACAGTGTAAAATCTATATTGGTTATCTGTACCGCTTTAAATAGCTTTGATAAGCCATTATTTCTATAATATTTAGTATTATAATGTAAGGTTGCTATAGAATGTACAACCACGCGGCTTAGCTGGGTTGTTAGCGTGGCTGTATGCTGTTCTCGCAAGATGGCGTAACCATAAGAGCTCGTGGTATGAATGGGTACCTGTAGCTGATTGATCATGGCTGACTGTGGTGGGCGCATTTTTTCTGAATGGTAAGCGTTATTATTTATGTTTTTGATTTTTACATAGACATGGTTTTTATATATTGTTTTTCAGAAAGTCTACGAACACTGTCTGGGTGTTCGGTTGTATTAAATGTTGATCTGTATAAGGCTTTGGGTTGCTTGAATTTCTAAGTCTGCTACTGAGAGGGTTGCAAGCAGCCAATAATTGCAACCCATGTCAAACGATCGTTAATAAAATTTTCTTAGTGCATGGGTATTGGGTGTGAGGTAGCCACATCGACATAAGTTCGCCTCAACCACACCTAGCCCCTGTCACATACATATATATATATATATAAATATATATATGTAAATAAATAAATAAATATATTTGTGACGGTGCGAAGACGATGTGTGAAGGAGAATAAGGATTTGTGTGTAATGTTGTCGTCACTCTCTCTGGCCTACTTTCACACACGTTCCGCAGTCACAGAAAAACTCTTGATGACAGGGGTCCCACTTTTATTAATGAAACCCTATCAGGTAGCACAAGAATCATATAGAAACAATGTTGTCCGCAAGTTTACTTTGAAGACAATTCCTAAGCAACACCATATAACCAAGCTATTTAGGTAACACCATCTAATAACCCAGCACAGACTGCTGGACTCTCTGAAATAAAATGAAACAAAATAAACTAGCATCGTACTAATGGACAAACATCATCTACTTAATAATACATACATATGTGTGAAATTATGCAAGTACATGCACTTAAATGACCATGTGTGTAGGTGTGTGTATGTGTTCATGCAAGTCTGTATGTATGTGTAATCAACAATAAACATATCTCAATCAACAACAATGCCTTCATACGCATATTAGATACTAACTCCATCATCACGCGAGATAAAACTTAAATGAAGCACTTCTATCTATGATGAAATATTCCACACAGCGCACTGGTCTAAATGACATCAATTTATCAGTATCTTAGAGGTCTAGCTGCTCTAAAGAAAAAGGAGATATATACTCTATTCTTACAGCTCTGTACTAAATGTAATAGGCATAGGCTACTCACGGAGCAAGAGGTTACGCTAATCTTTCTCTCACAATAATCACTGATGTAACATTAACCACACTTACGGCTCACAAGAATGCAATATAACCATTATTTAACACTACACAACTAATAATAATAATGGTAATAAATACACACTTGTATACAGCGCAATGCGACACTAGAATTCCTCTTATAAATTCACTTAGTACTTTA